>JAHQIW010004134.1:0-186637 GCA_019055375.1 Parelaphostrongylus tenuis | reverse complement strand
GAAAGAAGATAAAGAGGAAAAAGGGAAAAAAATGGGGTAAAGAGAAGGGGAGAAAAGAAGAGAATAAGGGAAGAAAAATAAGGAAATGAATAAGAGAAAAATTGATGGTAAAAGAAAAAAGTAGAGAGAAATGTTTAATAATGAAAGTGTTTTTATAATCGATAAAAATAGATGTAGGAGTGGATATAAACAAGTTTTGAAATTAAGAAGATGTAAGAGATGATATGGTATTAGGTTTATATTATAAATTTAGTGATAGTAATCTTTAGTGACAAGTAGAGTATACAAGTAATATGAAGGTAGAGTTAAATGTTGTGAATATTTAACACATGAAAAGAGCGTAACTCTGTAATTATAGAATTTTTATTAAAGTTTACCAATCATAGACATGTAGGTAAAATGGGTTTGAAAGCATAGTAAAGTCTGGAATGAGAAGAATATGGGTGCAACCTTCCTCGACTCGCTTGTTCTCCTTAGTTCAGGATCAACTTAACTAGTTTCGAGGAGGAAGAGTCACTAATATGGTGGATCAATAAGGCGTTATTGAATGTTTCGTACATCCATTCTAACATCCAGCTGCGATACCACGAAATGGGCCGCCTTCATGATTGGCCCCTGAGGGTGTTGATCGATGGCGACCACTCCCACCCTTATCCTTTATCATGTTACTTAACCGTAGTAATATCCCTCTTCCACTTCTATAAATATCTCTAGCTATCCACTTTCTAATGAACGTCCTCAACAGCCTGATAGATTGATAGAATAGAGAATAGAATAGACCATACTGTTGCGTTGAAAGAGAAAACACAAAAGAACAAAAATGGATAAGCAGAACAATTATACTAGAGATTCTGGCTGAAACTGTAAAAATATGGTCCTTGGTGAAGCGATCTCTGTTGCTTTCAGGTACTCACAACCTGACTCCAGGCATTTTTTCGGCTTGAAAATTTTTTTAATCTAAAGAAAACCACAATTCAATGTAAATACCAATAACTGGTTTTCTGATAATTCAGAAGTGTGTGGACGTACAACACAAAAGCTTTTTGACAATCCAAAGTAGCTATTTTTAGATTTTCCAAAGGTTCTTCTAGGTCAAATAGAGAATGTTGTTATTTATTATGTGTAACAAAGGGGAAACTTATAGCATTATTCGATAACAACTGCTATTCACACAAATTCATTTTTTGATGACCAATCCAATATCATCGTCGATCAGCTTGGAGCAATTTGTTTCCTAAACTCCTTGTTCCAACCAGATAGTGACATTGAATTAATATTTCATGATTCGCGTTTTTTCAGGGCTTTTTGGAAGAGTAATTAGGTCAGGGTTGAGATCATAAGCGGACCGACACAACCATTTCATATGAGTAATGACGCTCTTTGTCTGGATTCAAAGGTATGCATTCTAGGATAGTAGTAAGACGTAATATTCAGTAATCAATCAGGTGGAACGTAGTGGAGGTCAGTTACAGCCGTACGCTCTAAACTGTTTCTATTTGAGAGGCATATAGTGACTACCACTACTTTATGGCGGCTTTCAGAAGAAAAGTAGAGCTCAAAAACATGAGGTTAAAGCCGCAAGCAGTCATTAGTCCCTTGTTATTGCCCGTTCAAGCCCATATGATACTCTGAACACTTGATGCCGGCTTTCAACAACACTCAACAACGAATAGCCTAAGCCGTAAGCAGGCAGCCATAAGCTATCCGTAATTGGCTATTTAGACAGAGTATGATACACAGAGCAGTTGATGCCGGCTTTGTTTCATGCATGCAAGCTAAGTCAAGGTTAATTATTCACCCTCAATTTGTTGCGCTCTGATGCGTCGGCATTTTTTGTTTGCGCAATTCAGTAGTGTTCTTGACATTTTTGCAGTACTTGGTCTTGTTTAGAGATGTTAAAAGCACAATTTTTATCAGAAAAAAGCGGTTCGTCTTTGATTTTGAGATTTTCTGGATATTTTAGTGAGATTCTCTTGTAGTGCGACAGGTGTCTAAGTGAAATAAGCAAGCTCTAAGTAATGTTGTCAATAACGGAAGCCCGTTCCACATTCTCAAACGTTAATGGAAGGTGGCATAATTTCAGCTGCGATTTCGGCTTGTTCATTGACATCAATGGCTATCGCATTATTAATTGATGTGAGAGCTCATGTGTGTCTACCAGAATGCATATCCCGCTTACGTAACGTCTCGCATTTGGTCATTGACGGAAGTATCATACAGCTGAGACGGCATTCCTTCATTCAACGGCTAATAGTTAACGAACTAAGTTTGCTTGAAAATAAAGAGATGACAAAGCTGTAATCGCATGTTTCAAACGCTTTGATGAGTATGCCATTAATATACTCTACCTGGCTTGATAATCGCAGATTCTCCTGTGTAAGAAAATGGTAAGGCAACAGCGATCTTGAGAATTGAAATCTAATTAAAGTTCAAAATTGTTGAAATTACTGTCGCTGGCGTAAGCAAAAATGATATATCATTTTAGATAACTGGCTTTATCAACTAGATCACGTGAGCCAGTTGGTACTACAAGAGCGAAGCGTCGTTGTGGACGCAAGTACTTGAAAAAATGCCACTCTGTATGAAGCATTACAGATTGATGTCACTGAGCATATAGCTTAGAGGCACTAAGGTGGCGTGCACAAACTTTCCTTAGTTCGATTCACGTAGCTGCATGGGCAGAGAGTTCTGTCCCCAGAGGTCGAAGCATTAGCGTCAGAAATATCGAAGAAGATAAGAGCATTGACAGATCCAGCGCCCCTGTGAATCACTGCATCTGCCAGATATCATTCAATCACCATCGAAATGTGACGAATGGGTATGAGTGCATAGTGAAGCAACAGGATTGATAAGCGTCAAGCATTTCACTCATTATATTCTCTTATTGATATGTTGCATCAGGCAGATGTCCCGTAGTGAAGGATATCAGTGGATTTTCAAAGAAGAGAAACATAAGAAGCCTATGTAAACAATGGACGGTGTTCACGCGATAGGCTTAGCAACTGAAGAAGAGCTTTTGCTATACCGCTAAACACACAATTGTTGGTACAGTATCTGTTTGGGACCCAAAAAAGAGCCGCCTAATAGAGCAGATGACTCGATTGTTAGTTGTTCCCAACCTTCTTTCATTGCCAGTTGTGGTGGTTCCGACAGAGCTCATTGTTTCGTTGACTAAACACCTTCGACTACTGTAGTATTGCTTTGCTGGCAAAAGGACAGCGTTGTTGGAGGCATTTTTTGCGCAACGGAGAGTGGTTTTGCAAACACCATTGGGCAGATACGACATTACACTGAGCACTGACACTTGCGTGTGGAGAATGCGGCATGAGAACAGCTATAGGGAATAAGATTTGGATTTTTTCTCTAGAGATCCAAAAACGGTGATCACTATGCTACTCCGTTGGAATAATTATTGGAGTTTTATGGATGAAGAACAATTTCGAAACTCAAGTAACTATTGTATTTGGTCTCATGGGGCTAGCGTCGAATTTCTTATATTTTTTCATTCATAGTAAAGGAATATTTACACGAGAGGATGGTTGCCACTAATGTCACTCCAAAACCCATCAGAAGCTCAAGAGCCTTCTTTTCGATTTTTTTCTCAAAGTGGACTTTTATTGTTTGCCAAAACCAGAATTACAATAAAATAGATGAAAATTCTCGCAGCTTCAATGACAGTGGTGAAGATTGTTTTGAATTGTCACAATGTAAAATATCTCATAAAAAGCTGCAACAATTGATATTTTATGTTAGAAAAAGAGCCTGATAGCTTACGACGTCAATATTTATTACAACTACAGTCAGATGCAAGTGCTAGGCAAGATGGATAGGGTTTCCTCTCCAGAAAGTGATCTACTGCTGATACTGCCTTCGATTTTCTTCTTTGTTACTTCAGAATTAATACTAAACATGTTAATTTTTTTAACTTCCCATCAATAATAAGCTGTTCAAGTAGTGTGTCCAACACACTACAAAACAAACAATGCCAGTTTATAGTGATCACAACAGTGAGTGATTGCTTGCACAGATGTGGATGTGATGCCCCTATAGTCGATGATTTATTTGATCAGCCATAACACCTCGGTCCAACATACGGTACTTCTTGAACAATGAGGCACAAAATTTCTCATATATCAGTTCGGAGACCACTTAAGGCAAGAAGTCGGCAATTAATTCAAGAGGCGTCACAACATTGTTTTCTGAATAGGATAATAGAGGAGCCGTTAGAGGTCACTATGATTCCTAGACGTAAACGCTATGGATCGGCTGGCAGGCATAATTCACAAAGGTAATCCATCGCAAGGAAGTTGACTCGCATGTTTTGAATGTCATTGAAGGTGAAAGTATAGTAAGAATGCTGCCGAGCATGCAGCATTATAACGCTTGCGAAAAGTATAATTGTTGTCGGTAGTTCCTCTAAAACTCTGATACATTTATTGCTTCTTAGAGCGATGGAGTCAACTGTTAGCTTAGTCGATAGGGCTGATGACGATGGCGTGAAATGTCATGAACATTTTTCATCGAATTAGTGCAAGAAAAGGCTTGCCGATACGGGAATGGTTGGCGGGGATTGACGAGCGTCTCGGGACATAGCGGCTCACCTTTGCCGACAATGTCTGTGATTCTATAAGTTGGCGAATCTAAGTGCTGCCTAAATGATCGGCTCGTTAGCATATTAGGAATGGCTCTCACGGAGAGTGTTAAGCAAGGAATTTTCTTGCAAGTAGCCTTGGAATGCAAGGGATACTAATGGGTAATGTCTCAAAATCGATTGTTTTCTTTAAATTTGAGTACTGCCATTTCTAATTTGCAACATTATTAATCAGTCGTACATTTTCTGTTGATTAGCAAATAAGAACGAAACTTACAAAATTGTTAGCTGAATATATTTATTTATATCAACTTCGTACTATTGACTTAATCAACAGGAAAAGCATGTTTCCATTATGGCTGGTATTATAAAAGGATGAATAATCACTACATGAACAATGCACTCTGTGACTTGGTACGATGATTGATGGCGGCAGCTTTGAGTACTTCATTCGAATGCACATTATTCAGCAACAAAGAGCATACTCAGGAGAAGACTGGCCTTATTCGGACGATCTCAAACAATTCGCTCCGATCCCTTCGCTTATATGATTCGCCTGGCTGTATTGATGGAATAACTAAAGTGTTCATCGCGCACTGTTTATACAGGCGCGTTTTCGTCTTGATTTATCTTTGTGACTCTGACGAGCTAAGGAAATTGCTTCGCTTAATAAACTTCCTGCGAAACATGAAATCCGACTGAGACGTTTTCAAAAATGTAGAGGATTTCAGAAGACGCAATTTTTGATCTCGTTACAAACACCATTTTTATTATATATTCATTAATGTTGAGTGACATGCAAAACTTTAAATCTCGTTCAGGAGTTGAACCTCCTTCTCTCCCTACCAGAGTTTTTTTGTTTTGCCTTGCGTATCGCTCAACATTATTTGATATATAGCCACAACACTATATCAGTGTTAAATAAGCGATTGAACAAAGGATTCTTGACGATTATTGTTTCTTATCTCTTTATTGATCCATTTACTTGATTTTTATCTGCACGACTTATCGTTACATCAAACTGCGCAAATCTCAGCACTCACAGAACTCGATTCCTTTCCTGGCAGGCATCCTCCACAGATTCTCCAAAGATTTCGCGTGTTGTTTCAATAGCTGCTTGAAGATTTGTCTTTTCTAGTCCTCTTTAAAACTGTACTAAAATATTGGCTGGACAATTCTTATAATATAGGAGAAGCCCGGACTTTGCCGATGACTGATTGCACATGTTAACGAGAGAGCTGAAGCATCACCATGCTTTCTGAAAAGCTGCATCGTTAAACTCGGCCACCATTCCAACCGGTTAAACCATTGACCACTTGAGTCCTAATTTTGTTAGTATTTGTGAGCATTTCGAAGAGATAATTGGGTTGTACCCAATCTATATGAGTAATGAGGCAAGCAGAAATGGCTCTCTTTGTTCGGATTCCAGCTGCGTAATCGAGGATTATGGTAGATATTGTGGGATGTTTGGTGGCATGAAAATACTCATGAAAGATTACGATGCTGATTTAGAATAGAATGTTAAGCCAGTTGTCTACTGGTTTTATTGATGATCTGATAGGTTTTGATTAATCTATTACGAATATTTCTGAATTAGACAGAACGGAGTCTTCCATGTGCAGGAGTTTGTCTGGAGCAAGCTATTCTCGACGACGCTTATTTTGAGTCCAGTCATAATAAAGCACTAATCCATTAAAAAGTCTTGTGCAGGTCTCCTAGATCGTTTTGACAACTAACAAAAACTAAAATGATTCTTATGTTGCTTCATATTTTCGCTATGTTTCACTAAACCTGCCAGAAGCAGTGCCATCTATCTGCTTTGGTTTGTTACGCGATTCACAAAAGGTAGCGTTCATTTGAATCAGGTCAATGTGAAGACAAATCTTTTAAGGTATATCAGAGTAACAGTTCAATCAATTGATTTTTTATGGAAAAAATGAGGGATAACTTTTCAAAATATTTCATCTTTCATCTTTAGGGAGTAATGCATAGTTCTTTGCTGAGGAGTTGAGGTTTGATGTGAATTATGGAGGATCTTCACTTATTATGGTGAATCAGTTCTCCAGCTCACAAACTGCTCAGTTATTTTTGACAATTTCTGGAGAGATCATGATAGTAATCGCTTACATACAGCTTGTTATATCGATTTTGAAAGTTTGGTACTCCACCTCCCGCATTCACTACGATCATGGGAATCGCCGTCGTTCTGAGAGAATTTAAATAGAAAATCAGCAAAACATCTTCCGATTAACACAGAGTTATATTAATCAGTGATGATTACCTGAGAACACCGCGGAAAGGTTAATTCGAGCCTGCGGAGGACATCATGATTGTTCAACACTCAGCATATTAATGAGACAAGAAGTCTATAGTTTACGAATTAGCAGAATGCACGCTCAATATTGGGCTGGCAAGAGAATTTCCGAACTTATGAAAGTTTTTTTTATTGGTTTTCATACATTTAATGGTCTATTTTTACTATCGTTCAGAGTAGATTCTTAAGGGCATCTTGATAACTAACACTTATAAATTTGTTGCAAATTAGAATTGTCACAAGAGTAAAAACAATTGTTGATAGTACACGAGTATTGCTCAGTGCCGAAGCAGTAATTGAACCCGAACGATACTCGTGTAGCATCAATAATCGTTTGCTTTTGGGACAATTATATCTTTGAACAAATGTATAAATGTTGTATATCAAGATAGCCACAATGAGGTGCTCCAAACGACAGTAAAACAGAAACTTGATTACTTGGCAGATAATCAACAAAAACGGAAAGTCTGGAAAATTTCTTGCCCATCTAGTACTTATATAAGCTACTTGTACGAGACCATAAATCAGATGTTTGGGGCGCTGTCGCACAATAAATCGGATGCATTATCTAAGTAAACAGGTAGCCTTATGCTTTAAGGAAAGTTCAGGATGAAAGCACATAAATTGGAAATTCAGCAAAATTCAGTGATGTAATGGTTGCACCCGCATAGAATATTGTCATTTATGCAAGCATATGAAATAATTTAAGATACATCTTCGTTTTGATATCCATAATAAGAATGTCACTGTAATGGTCATCGCTAATATCCAATGAAAGACTATCGACATAATCTCACATTAAATCATTAATGATCATGTGCTCGTGACAAAATCTACGCAAAGAGTTAATTCTTAAAACAGTTAGAAAGCATTAGTAAAGCTCGCATATAAATCTTAACATCGAATATCACACAAAATTTCTTGTTAATATCTCGAATAGAAATCAAACACGGAACTCGGACACCACTGAATCTTACAATCATTTCCAAGCGCAGTCGACTTTCTTGGGAATTAGGAAGTGAACTCTGCCGTTTTATATTCCCTCATAGGCAATTTACTTTACATCGTAATTAGTATTATTTAGTCTGTTTGGAATCTCTTTAATCGTTGACAAGCCGTCTAAACGGTGATTTCGTTGTTAAGGCGTTTTCCCCAGGTTGACGATGTGATCTGGCCTGTGTCATAGCTTGGCGGTGGAGACGATGACCGCAATCTTTTCACTGAAAAAAAACTTCATTCTGCATTTAGCCTTCAGGAGTGGTTGATTTTTAAGCTAAGTAAGATTTCAAGCAGAGACTAAAAAGACTTGAGCGAATTCATTTCTCTACTCAGTAGCCGGAACATTTGCACCTGACTCTTCTGAGAGAATGAAAAACGCTGAATTGTGGAATTGGAAAGCCATTGCAGCTCGATACACATTAAACTTGCATTTGCTAACGTTTACCATGCCAAAGGAGTCAAATACATGATGCAGAGCGAGAGGAGTGTTCAACTGTGAATGCATCATCCCTACCTTTAATGGCCTGCTGATGTGTATATGCACTTTACCCTGAATGACGTATGTGAAAATTCACGATTTGTGTTTGCCCTAACAAATCTTTGGCTCCAGAGAAATATTGTTGAGTAAGCCCCCAGATTTGGAAGGATATAACATTTTACATGCTCACGCTGTAGATTGTAATGTCCTTCCCACAGGAAAATAAGAGGCACGATACAAATATTCGATGTGACTAAAACTTTTTAACGAAAATTTTTTGCACAGCTCTATTGCTCGCTCTGCTGTGCATAGGTGAACTACCTTGACTGGAAGAATTGTCACAATTGTTTGCAAATAAACAAACACAGTAAGTATTCAAACAACATCTGTTAATGCTGGAAAACCGTCCATACCGTAATCTGCTCCACTGGGAGTGCTACAGCTTCGTCTCATTCTATCACGGATGTGTACTTCAGTAGTGATCCAGTGTGATGAACAACTGAACGGATTCTGTAACTCACAAAGTATGGTTAATTCTTCTTCAAATCTTTTAATGAATTTATTAAACTACCTGAATTGTGACTTTCTGAATAATCTCTAGTTTGTCGCAGATAAATTTGATGATGAACGCGATAATAACAAGGCAGAGTGCCAAAATGAAAAGCATCAAGCTGATCAGCGTAAAGTTATCACGGGTGGCAATGCTGAACTCACCTAAACTTTTTGATAATTTGTAAGTTTCAAAAGTGAAGAAAAGTCTCAAACATTGTAAGTCATCACACAAGACATAGCTTCTCGCTTTTATATAAATGCAAAGGATCGAATGACCAAGTAAAAAATAGTGGCACTTCAGTTAAAGCTTTACTAATAATGTTATATTACTGAAAGATCAAATGGATTAGTAAAAATGTGTGAGATTTGCTAGAAAAAAGCTCAAATTAATGGTTACCAAATCCTAAACTCTGTCCGGTTTTGATTAGTTAAGAAGTTGGAAAAGAAAATTTGGTCATAATGCTAAAAATTTAGAAATAGTCTTCCAAACCAGGAGTGTTCAAAAAAGTATGGACTGACATCAAAGTTTTCTATATAACAGACCTACGGGTTAGTCAAACTGAAAATGAAACAGAAACCTTTTCTTGAACTTACACTGAGGGTCGATGTGAGAGTGCACGTTCCAGATCTGCAATTCAACATCGAACAAACATAGTCAGTCTGTAAACAAATGATATCCAAGAGATGCAGGAAGTATCATTTCTATTGAAAAAGGCATCGCATCGAGTTTTTGTCAAAGTGACAAAGTTTTCGGTTTTCAAAATATCTAGGTTCATACATGTCCAGCTTCTAATCTACAAAGCATAGACAGCCAATGTATGTTTTACCAATAGAAAATTTCAGTATTTTTCGGAGTGGAGGAAATTACCAGTGTATATGAAAGAGGCATTTTTGCAAAATAACTTATGCCATATAATTTCATTATTTTATCTAATTTAATATCATATTTTCAGCCTTTCATGAGGTGTTTATCGCATTTATACAGTTCAAAACACGTTCATCGGCATTACAGCCTCGCCAGTCGCACAATAGTTTCGGTTTCAGCCAGTTCCTTGTAACATTTCTCCTGCATAGAGGAACTGATTGATGCCGGACTATATACACTTGCCGCTAGGTGATAAAATCACTCAACGGGCATTGTTGTACAGTCCATTGTTCGCGGCTGGCAAAAACCTATATTGTCACGCCTCTTTTTCGACTGTTTTTGAGACCTCGCTTAAACCAACGTAATCTGATGACATGTTTTGAGCTTTCAATGAAGTCATAGCAGCCACGAGCAATCGACTGTACAACGCTGTTGAGTTATTTCGTCTATTATTTATTATATTACATTTAGAGGCAGGGTGAATATTTCGACGCTAGTTTCTCTGTGTAGAGGATAATTCTCCGCGAAACTGACTGAACTGAAAGGCACTGCGCTGTAATGCCGAAACACGTGTCTTGCACTGTATAAGTGCCATAAAGGTGCTCACGAATGATTCAAAATATGCTATCACACTACCTTGTTTTGAGTGAGGTCTCAAAAACAATCAAAAAGGAAGCAAGACAATTTTGATAATTGGTCAGTCATTGCATCACATTGTGAAATCCCAGCACATCTTTCACAAGATTTCTCACCTCGTATCCATCATATGCGAGTTTTCCTAAATTTATCTGGGTGAAGATCCAAGTGAATGAAGTCAAATCTTCTACAGTCATGAAATAGTAGTGCTGAGTCGTTTCCACACGAATTAGAGAGAGCCAGCTCATACCAGAGAAAGCTGAGACCAACTCCGACCCCGGAGGTAATCGCTAGGTGCTGGTCTGATGGAACCGGTTCGGTGCTCAATGAGGGTTAGAGCAAAAAGGGCACTCCGTGCACTAGACGGCACCACTACCACTGCGCTATCGATGACGTGTGTAAGACTGATGAATGTGGACTGCAACTGCAGAGCGTCAAAGTGATGTAATCACTATAGTGATTTGATCCACCCAAGAAGTTAGTGCGCTGAAGAAAAACTTAATTTCCTACAAAGCTGCAAAAAAGGTTTCAATTCATTATCTTTGCTCAGTTCTGAATAAAGAATTCACATATAGTTCTTCACATAGCCGCACATTCTCTATCAAAAAGGTGACCGAAGAGATCTTCGTAATTGTCGTGCAATTTGCTTGTTGAGTGTGCTCTACAAGCTCTTTACAAAGATTATACTTCTGAGCATATTAAGGACTTTGAATGAGGCTCGGCCAATTAAACAAGCAGGATCCCGTAAAGGCTTCTGCTGCATGAATCACATCTAAAGCGGGTCAGTGAAGTTGTCGGGAAAATCACATACCCTTAATCCTAACATTTGTCGACTACGAAAAAGCGTTTGATAGCGTCGAAACAAACACAGTCCTATCAGCGCTCGTCATTCAAGGAGTGGATCCGTCCTACATAAGAAACTTGTCAGACTGCTATAGAGACTGCATCACAAAAATACAGCTTTTCCATCGACCTCTAACCATACCCATTAGTAAAGGGGTTCGACACGGCAAAACAATATCGCTAAAGGTGTTCATCGCCGCTCTACAACGGGTGATGAAGTCGGTCGATTGGGACGAGAAGAGCAATCGTGTCGATCTGGGAAACCGATCGAATCTTCGTTTTGCGGACGACATCGTTATCTTTTCCAAAAATATCAATGAAGCAAAGAAGATGCTAAAGAAATTAAACGAAGCCGGAAAGAAGATCGGATTACGTATCAATAGGATGAAGACTCAGTTCACGAAGAACCCATGGTGCAATGGTGATCAAGTCGAATAAATGGTTTTCTTAATTTAGAAACCTCTTCGTATGTGTACCTAAGGCGTTCATTGAGCATGGAAAACAACATGAGGGAGGATCTAAGTAGAAGGAGGCGAGCAGCATGGGCCTTATTCAGGCTTTCCAAAGGAGCTACCAACTAACTAACGCGCCCAAACTCCGTGCTCACCTTCTCTATTCACGGTTCTCCAGGCGCTCTGTCATGTAGCTGAGATGTGGTCTGTTACTTCGACCGCGCCCAGACTGCTACGAACAACTCACAGAGCGCTTGAACGATGTCTTCTGAAATTTAGTCGGCGCACACAACATCTGGTCGGCTTGCGTAGCTTAGATCTTCGAGGTATATCCCATCTGCGTGACCCAGGTCTACATATCAATATCGAAACACGGATGGCCGATCATATACTGAGAAGAACAGACAACAGATGGATAAGAAATGCAGAGTGGATTCCACGGCAATGTATGCGCCCTCGGAGGACGACCACCTACACGTTGTGCGGACGTGTTCGTTAAAAGATTCAAGGAACTGTACTCACAGTTGCCGATATCTTTCACATTATTGTATAACACTCGCAGCCGCCGCTATGCTCAAATTCCATCATGGACGAGTGTCGCGCAGCAAGGGGGCTGATGGAATACTTGCTGGGCTCCGCACAACATTGCCAATGAACTCCATTGCTCATTTGGCTGCTCTTTCAATTTCAACTGCTCGATAAACGCTGAAAGCTCGAATTTTTCTAAATGATGTCCTTCTTTATCACAATTCGCGAAAAGGTGGGTACAAATAGCATACTAGGGTCTGGTCCTGTGTACAACCAATCACCTTTCACCTGCCGTCAAGTTGATTGTCGAGTGACTCCAGCGGGTACCAGCAACACTCTCCTTTCATCCTAGCGCGTGCAGCAGTAGCCCAGTGAGTCCTCCTCGCTCTAGGGATTCGCTCAGCATCATATCTTTCTTCTAGTCTTTTCGTGAAGATCGGACCATAGGGTCAGTGGTCTTCCTGTAGAGCGCTTAATACCCCGAGAAGTCCAATCGGTGACGGCTCTCGTCCATCGGTTTGTCGCAGAAACGCATCACGTGTTCAGCCCATCTTATTTTCGATATCTGGCTAGTAGAACGGCGTCTTTGATCTTCAATCGCTGACGTAGGTTGGAACTTCGGACACTTTCTCTCATTTGCGAGATAGCGATACTCCTTGCATCGACCTTTCGACTATGCGTTCAATAACGCCAAGTATTCTTTTATGCTGCATACGTAGCAACCAGGTTTCTGATGCATACGGGAATAAACGCTAACCAAAAGCGACCGTGTGCTTCCCAGAGACGCAGGTGGATTCAGGGGATGAGTTCCCTGCTACTGCAGCGCCGACTTCACGAAACTCTATTTCTACAGGTCAAATCGACCAAAAGCCTGCAATCAAGCGGCTGGGAAGTACATAGGAGTGGGTTGGGAGTCGCCTCCAACAAATTAGCCTCCACTTCTCCTCCGGCGAGAGTGGCAAGCTACTCGTGAGTATCCAGCCCCACGTTTAGAGCCTACCAAGCTATACGTTGGGTATCAAAATGCTAGAAAGAGTAAGAAATATGTGTCCTGTATATGCTTAATTAATATCTAGGCTTTTGAATCTGTATGTAATTCTCTAATGGTTTCCTCGTTAGAAGGAATCTCGCCATAATACTAATATGCTTAATTTTCCTTGTGGATACAAAGCTTTCTATATTGAATTAACACGGTTAGAAGAGAAAAACTAACTTCAAGAAGTCAAAGCGCTGAATTTCACTGAGGTACGAAGGACGAAGAAAATTTATTAGCTTTCAAATAAAAGTAATTTAATTTAATATTTACAAAACTCACAGTAAATAAGGTTTGAATACTATTTTTATATCATATGGTGAAGGAAAAACTTGAGCAAAAAGTTTGTGTTCTCACGTTACGTGGAGGGTTGAGTTGCAGCTCACAATTTCTTCCAGCGAAGCCTTCAGAGCAGTTGCACCGGTAGGAGTTCGTATGATCGACGATGCAGGTGCCGCCGTTTTCACAGACAATGCCTTGACGAGAGCACGGTACAAGATCGCTGAATCAAAAAGAGAAAAAAATGAAGAAAATGAGATATTTTATTCAGTCGATTACACCTATTTTGTTTGGTGGTACGGTCGAAGTGATGGAATATTCAAGAAGTGTTAGTCCAAAACCACTTAACTCCTTCATTTTTGAAACTAAAACAAAAGTCGAGAAAAGATAACGGTATCATTGTCACAACGTCCTTGACTATTACGTGAAACTGAAGTGGTGGCAAAATATACCCAATGATGTAGAGTGGTGACGCAAAGACTTTTGTGTCAGCTGGGATTCGAACCTACATTTATTTCACTCTAACAGAAAGCGCGTGCTGAACTGTTGCACTACCAACGCTATCATAAATACCATGATATATACAAAATAGGTTAGAGATATAAAGAAACAAATCAGTTTCGAAGATTATAAGGACGTAAGATTAATCACCACTTACATATCGCAGAGCTTCCCACCCCAATCGGGGAGACACTCACATTCATGAGGTCGTCGACATTGACCATGTTTGACAGCCGAGCAGCGGCACGCATTCTGAACACACTTTTCCTCTCCACCCGAAATCGCACCTAGAAGAAAGCTGTCACATGAATTCCATAATATTCCCGAAGACTGACAGAACAACAATGGAAAATGCATGCTTCGCCGCTTCAGGTAACAGGGCTCAATCCACGCATAACTATATCTGCTCAGCCTTTGCTTTCATTTTTACCTAATCCTTCTTTAGTATGTTTAATTTTCGTTTCAGTACTCATTCCAACGGCTTCATGACATCGTGAGCGAATTTTATGCATTTTGTTTCGCGCTGATGAGACTACACCTTTAGTGTATATATATGTTAAGATTTCCATTATAGTAGCTCACTACAGTTCATCACGTTATCAGACAATCACCTTCACGTAGTACTTTTCACCTCGCTTACATGCATGTGTTCGGTTTTACACAAGTCCCGTGCACGCATTTTTGATCGCACTGGGGTTCGGAGCACAGCGTTCCATTCCATCCTTTCTTGCACATCTTCTTACCGTCCGACGAGCATTCGAATGAATCACCATTTCGCCTAGAATTTTTTTCTGATTTTGTACACATAGACCAAAAAATAACACAAAAGGCTGCTGGCAGCTTTTCAGAACATAAATGCAATCCAAAAAAAAATTACACCATTCTTCAAGAATGGAAATTTCCAGAATTTTAATGATTTGAACTAGAGTCTTGCTTGTAATGAAAGGAAGCAATGGATTGCACTGGCTGTCCCATCATATTTTCTCTTGCTTTTCAAATATCTATACGTATGTAACAATGTTTTCGTAAAGAAAACTTTTTGAAGAAACATTATGTTCACACTTATTGAGGTTTTCGTTGCAATAGACGGTACATTGTGGACCGTAGAAGTGATCCTCACATTCAATAGAAAACGAGAGATGAACAGTAATATTCTCGGAATCCTGAAACAGCTTAGAATTTTCTTCATATTTTCATCTAGCCTTCATTTAAAAAAAATAAATTTAAAAACGAGTTGGAAGACACTGATAAGAGAATCTTCTACTTACTATTTCCATTTGAATCGCTGATGAATGAGAGCTGATATTCTGGAACACTTGCGAAGTTTCCAGAATCACATCATTCTGGTGATTATGGGCGCTAATCGTCAGTTGCCATTTCGTCTAAACTATTTGAGATAATAGTGCAATACACTCTCAAAATCCAACGGTAGAATTTTGAGATTCAAAAGACCTTTACGAATATGCTATGTTTTCGTTCTCACGAAGTCCTTTTGCAATTTACCGTTTTCAAAGTCGTAAAAGAGTCGCCTAGAGTTTAATGTGAATTTGAACCAGCGACTAGGTTTGTATTACGGAGAGCTGTCAACATCGCACTTTGCCGAATTATGGCCAAGAAATTCCAAATGTTCTTAGCAGATAGAGAAATTTGCTTTATTTAGTAGGAGGTTTCAAAGTGTTATTCAACAATTCAACAAAAAGATGGCAATTATCATCAACGATGACTGCTACTAAGCTCGGATTGAATTATTGGAATCTCGGCTGTACAAGATATTTCCTGTGAATCTTCAATCCTTCAAGCCAGTTTACCATATCATAAATTGATGTGTGTTTAACATTATGGTATTTATAAATCACCAGCTACGATTGTCCAGCGGCTATCTCAGGAGAATTGCGTTATATAAGGCCTTTTGAGATTATGTATCTAATCCATCACTAGCAGGCACTTGAGCAGCCGATAGAGCAACCTGTCGTGCTGGAGTTTCAAGCGTGGATGTGGGTTAGGGTTTGCAAAAGTAGCTGCGGTTTTAAATAATGAATTTTGAATCAATAAACCTACGCCCAAACACATCTTTATTGACCTGACCATTAGAGACTACTGCAATCAAAACATATTTGCCAATGAGAAGTAAGTTAGTTGTTCTTATAGTATAGAAATCAGTGCTTTAAATATTACGAACTCTTGAAAAGATTTTTCTATGATTTGTAGATTGCGCGAGAGTTTCCTGGTTAAGAGTTTTCGAGATGCTTGAAGAAAAATGTACTTGGTGGACGCGAGGTCAGACAAATATGGAGGATGAAGCAAACTTTAGGCCACAAATCGTCAAACTTTTGAAGCATTCAATGTGCAGAATATGGCCGAGCGTTGTCTTAGAGAAAGGTGGGCTCTTTATCTTGACTAATGCCTACTGCACAAGTTACTTCTCAAATGTAGTGGTTACGTCGGGTTCCAGAAAGCTCTAGTGAACCAGACAGGCAGCAGACGACCACACAACAACCACAATCTTTTTGGCGCAATTTTGGCTCTGGAAAGTGCTTTGGAGCTTCTCCACGGTTCAGCCGTTGAGCTGATTGCCGCCGGCTTTGGTATGATATTTACTTTTCGTCTCATATCACAATCCGATTGAGAAGTGGTTCATGATAGGTGGAGGGATGGCGACTCTTCAAAGCGATAATTTTTTTGAAACTTTTGCCGAGTTTATGATGCACCCACTTTATCGAGCTTCTTCACTTTTCCAAGCCGCTCAAAATGACGAAAGAGCGTAGAATGGTCGACATTGATTTCTTTTGCAACATTTCTTAAGCAGAACTCTTAAGAGGACTCTGAGGTTCTATATAGGATGACTTCAAGGCTCACGTATCCTTCATAAAACTTCTTGAACCGTCACTACACTGCGCGTTCGTTAGCGATTCTTGGGCTAAATGCGTTCTTGATGCTAGAAGTTGTCTCTGCCGCTTTACGACCCACTTTGAACTCGACTAAAAGAACCGCTCGAAAAATAGGCAGTAAGTCTTACGTCATTGGCAACAACACGCACAAAGCGAAAAATGCGTAATGAAATAATGTACAACATAACCAAATTCATTTGCGAACATATTCCAATATGAAACAGTAAATTTCAACAATGCATAAGCCTCATTCACTGATAGTATTTCCAACAGATCTATTCTTTGAGTGCGTTAGACTAATTCAAGTTCGATAAAACGCTAAGCGATATTACTGATAATCTGTTGAGATGTTAGTGCTGTGCCAACTCCTCTAAAGCATATGTTTAGGCAACACAAGCTGTTCTTCTGTGTCATCTTTACTACTATTTTTCGGAAGCGCTAATGATGATGCTCTAGCACAAACTAATTGCTGATAATCTGTTTTTGAATTTTCAACAAGTTTATAGTCTAGTCCGTTTTAAAATTCTCAACATGAGCTTTTTTCTGTATTCCTTGATAATCGTTTCATTGCGAATCAGCCAAGATTTTTGATTTTGCTAGGATGTCTTTTGCCTATTTCGCCTGTACAAAAGCCAAACGATATACCAAAGCAGTGTTTCTATTCTGCAAGAAAATACCGAAAGAGTTGTTGCTTTTTGGATCAAAGATCAAATTATACCAGTGGAACAAGTATTATTGCGGGGTGTCTCTAACTACTTCGCTACACTGTTTCAGTAACGTCTTTAACTCCTAAAGGATGATCATAGAAATCGATGCGCGAAAAGCAAAATACGCGAATTTGCTGTTTTTAAGTTTTTCACCATTTTGAGAAATATTTGGAATTCTCGTATCACTTTGACTAGAATAAGATTTTCTCTCTTAGTTCATATAATTTTGATTTAGATATAGATGATTCTTGTAGAGAGAGAAAAAAAAACGCTGGTTTATTACGGAATAATGCTGAGTTTGACAATTAATAAACTGTATTGAATTGTATGAAGGATATCGCAATAAAAACTCTAGTTTCGATCTGCCATAGTTCTACACAAGACCCAAGAGCCATCATAGTGAATAAAGATTGAAAACAATGAGTAATTTATAACAAAAATGATAATGTATGCTGTATTCGATATTACTTCATCAATAACTCTCACTATAACTAAGTTCATATTAGTCATTCTTTTATTTCCAATTATTCAAAGTAGACGTACGTGAGAAGATTGAGTGCTTATGGATAGTGGAAGAATTCTTAGGGTGAAGGGACAATCGGGTTCTAAGAGAACTAGTGAATAATGCATATTTCTCGTCAGTTATTGTATCGGCATCCCAACTTTTATTCACAGTCTAGATGTACACATGTGTTCTTCTATACAGGCAAAGCCTAATTTTAAGAAATCCTGCATCGGCATTGCATCAAGCTCATAATATGTGGATTCACTTTGCAACATTGGCCAATGCCATTGTAAGAGAGTATGTAGTAATGTACCTTCCGTATGCAATTCTGTATTGTCTAGGAGTGTAGGCATGTGAGTAATGATAATCTCTGCAGATCAAATTTTGAAAATGCTCTGTCTATATTATGAAAAGTTATTAAGACTCTATATACGAGAGAACAACTTTCCGCATAAGGTGGTGAATTTGTTGGCCGTAAATGTTGCATGAAAAACTATAATGGAATATATATTTCTAGAGCATTTATGCAGCAAAGAAAGAATTGTGTTCCTCCAATACCTTCCGCATAAAACGCACAAGAACGGGCCTAAACTCTTTAAACTGTTCAGTTCAGGAGGGTACACTTTCAAGACAATTTTGTACCAAGGTGCTGGTACAACTGACACTTCGACTAGATGTGTTGCAAATGGTGTTGAGATGAACCTCATGATGAGTGTACTATATGAAGGAAGACACCTTTGCACCGATAACTGGTCACCAGCATATCTCTTGTTGAGAGACCGCTGTAGAAGAACAGTACTTGACTGGAGCATGCCGAAAGATTAGACATGGATAGCCAAGGGAGTTCATGAAGCAGAAAGTAGACAAGGAGCATCAGTTTGACGTTCAGAATAAAAACGGCGTTGCTTAGATTGATGGTCAAGAAAGAAGTGACACTCATAACAGCACATGGCTTCTCGACAAATCTAGCGACGGGAAAGTTTGAGGCAAATGTGAGTTATAACAAAGGAAAGGGGTACGTCAACCAGATGGTTGCGCACTGCTCGTACTTCAGGACGAAAAACAAATGGTAAGCGCGGCTCGCTGCTTTTTTACTTCACGATATCTAACCTCACAGTTTAGGTACATTCGCCTATTCTTCCATTTGGTCACTGACCTATGTATGCTAAATTCTTGGGCGGTCTACGAAGACCGCATAATGAACATAACGTTTGCTCACTTCAAAATGACGGTGTATGGCCGTTACCAACCATCAAAAATGGCTCTTTAGCCGACAACAAACCGCGTTTTGGAGACAACAGAAGATCGTGGTTGTTCCACAGAATGTTACCGAAAGATAACAGAGGAAGAAAACTCTGCAGGTGCTCGACAAAAAACTTAGCGAGTACACACAAGGTGCAGTCTATGTAAGAACTTTCTCTGTTTATAATCTTCAATTTCACTCATGCAAAATGTGGTCGCAAACGTTCAAAGCCTTTGGAATAGGAATTGTATAGTTACTTCAAATTATCATGATGCATATTGTCTAGGTGACGATGAATTGATTTTATAGAATCTGCAGTTGTTGACTGTAAAACGTATGATTTTTCAGACAATAAGGGTGAACTGCTGGCCGGTACTAATTTGTCGGGTAAAATTTTGCTGTTAGATGTTGATTTTATGAGTTGTTAATTGTTGATTAGATATTTTGAGTAAAAGGCTTGGAAAATCGGCGTTATGCAAACTACTGGTCAAAAATATGGGCCTCCAAAGAAGTATTCGACGCAGTGATGAACGCGGCCTTTGGTGCACTTACTCCAGCTATATACTGCAACTGCTTCCACATAGACCTCTGTCAGAAGTGTTTAGTTGTAAGAGATGTGCTCTCAAGCTACGCTCTTGCAAGACAAGTGACAGAAATGCATTATAAGGGCCGAAAGTTTGATTTTCTTTCAAGGATATGATATTACCGCGGAACAATGGAGGATTTATGAGAAGCAGTCGCACTTTTAATCAAAAGACCTTGATAGGGAATTCACTTATGATATTCCATTCTTTCTCCCGCGATAAGATACCTCTGACATATAGATTTCATCTATAATTACCAGTCAACCACCTATGACGTCCAGGCATCGGAGCAGCATTTTAGGCGTGAAACATGAACTTATTCTCACTTTTACGGCGTTATATGGCAACCTTCTGAAAAGCCAACTTTATCTTCAAAATTCACGAGATTTGGGCTATCTAATGAGCATAATACTTTAGTGAAGAGCCATATAGCGGCTCCAGTCAGGCAAATGAAGAAAACTGAGTGTGAAAAATAATTTTATTTCCGCTATTACAACGTAATAAAAATTTTTTTCTGAAGCTAAACAGATTTTTGGAATCTGCAGAGAGTTAAGCTCTCGAATGATTACCAAGTGTCTGAGAGAACAACTTTTCCGCAGCGAGAAAGGCCGTCAAACAATCGTGAACCTTACCTGGTAAACGTCTTCCTTCAGGGGTTAAGGAATATAAGAATCGATTCTGCTGAAGACCGTCACTACTAATACAGAGGAACAGATCAAAGTGGAACATCTCTTTCTAAGGAAGCTGGAGCCATTTATTGGCCCTCATCTCAATAGAGACCAGCTTGAATTGGAATGAACGCTGGTGCGCTTTGACGTGATTAGTCATCGTGAGCAGGTGTTTGAGATGTGCTCGCTAGCGTTCACCGGCCTGGCAAACTTTTGAAGGACCGAACAATCCCCAATCAGACCCACCATAGCCCAGCACCCACCACCAAGGGCTGAGGGATTTGCTGAACTAACACAGGCCTTAATCAACAAAGTGCTAATTGATGGCTTGATGGTGTGTATTTGTGTTGATGACCCTAACGATTTTCTATTAATTTCACTATTGCGCCATCCACGCCACATTGCACAGGTGTCTATAATTGCTGCTTGGCATATAGAAGTCGGAAACTCCGTGTGAGCACGAAAATGAAGATACGGAGGGAGCATAGAACAGAATAGAAAAAAAAGAAAAGAAAATGGTGCAAGCAACTAGAAAAGTATCGGAAGAAAGAATAAGAAGAAGTCAAATAACAAGGAAAGGATACGCTGCCAATACGAGTAAAGGAAAAGTAATGAAAATGATCGAACAAAAGGATATAAAAAAGAAACAATATCCTTAGTTAGGAAGTACATGATGGGTGTAAGTTCACTATCAGCACACTAGAAACTGATTAAGTCTATGTTAGGTAATTCTAGAATGTTCCGAGATAAGAAATAAGACAGCGAATTTTGATGGCCTCAAATATAATGCTTGCTTTGCTACTAACCTTACTAAGACCTGATCATATAGCAAAGAATTTTCACCACTGAAAATATGAATCTAAATTTTTGCATCTTAACAAGAGACAAAGGTACGAAAGGATATCATGTGCAATCTGATTCGATGAAATGACAAAAAGTCGAAAAGCAACTGAGTTACTACCAATCAATACTATCACGCTAGAACATTGTTGGAACGTTTTCAAAGTTATCTTGCTTACAATAAAGACTTTGAAAACGTGCTTCCCTTGTCACCATTTTCATCGTCGTAAATCGTTCTCTTCTCGCAGTAAATATCATATGGCTATTAATCGATAATCAGTGCTCTTAGCACCGACCGGAACTCTTAAGCACCTTCGCACTTATCCGGTAATCCACACTCTCTCAAAGGCGACCATGCCGACTGCGCACGCTGGCGGTAAGTACGGTAAGCAGTACGTCAATCCGGTTATCCAGCGCTATCTAACAAAATTCTTTTCCCTTAGGATGATTTTTCCTTCCAGTCTTTTTATTCTGTGTTGAATTCGGAGACGAAGCTTATGCATCTCAATAGAAACGGCAATTATCTGAATTATGTATAAGATCTCAGGAGTAGAAATCGAAAATCGAAGCATAGAAGGTATACAGGATAGGTGCTTCATAAAAGTCCAAGGCAATCATCAAGACTCTTACACTCATTGATCTACTCAACTTTTAAAAGTAATCCTCAGTCTCTATTTTGGGATAGCTAACGGAAAGCAAAGGTTTCGATGAGCTACATTCCCAATTCTATGTACAGTTGTTTTTTCGTGTCGCCTCTTCATGCTGTTGTCATGCAATTTTTATTCCACAAATCGACATAAAATTCATCGATTTGGATGAGAAGCTGATGAAATATCCCAATGCACGAGGTTTTTGGATATACCGTATCTTCATACCAGCTGTGAAGAGCTCCTAAAGTTTGAAAAAATTTCGTAAGAAAAAAGGCGACATTCGGAGCGTTCTGGATTCGCGTGGAACAGGTGGTTTTTCTTGGATGATCGCCAGATGGGACGACCTTTTGTACCATCTGATATCATGTAGTAACGTGTGCGTTCATGAGTCCATTAAACGGAGAGTTGAAAGTGGAAAAAGTGGGCCAATGGGCGTACGGCGAAAAAAGAAGCGGCGAGCGAATGACTTTGGCAAATTTCGAAGAAAAAAGTAACTGAGGACAAAGCGGATTGATGAGGACCGAACGATTTGGCTGAGGAAGGGACAGCATAAGGACAAGTCATCAAGCAAGAAGTGAGAGTGATTCAACAAATCGAAAAAGTAGAGCGAGTAGGACAGGAGAAATTATTATGAAAAGTAATTTATAACCCAAGATAGTCGCTTGATTCTGATGAAGTTTTCTGCAGAAATTCCAATTTTACAGATTGTTAAGGTGGGCTGCTATTTTCCATTGAAAAAATTTTTTTAAGGTTTTTATCAAAAGAAAAAAATTTTCTTAAGGTTTTTATCAAAAGAATTACACTACCTTGTCATTAAACTTTCAAGGCTCAAAGGCTCAAAACTTGTTATCATATTAAATTATTATTGTTACTATCCAAAACATCGAAAATACAAAGATAACCTAATATGTGAATCTTTTAGCAAAAGAGATAATAAGATGAAGCAAATTAATGAGAAAGTCACGATTTTAGAGGAAAAAATTTGGCACAGATTATTGCTAGTTTCACAGCGACATTGTTACAGAGACAGTTAGTGAATCAATTTAAAAGGTAATAGCCACGTACTTCGGTGTAAGAGGTGTTCCACTCATTTGAGAGGAAGTGGTGGATTCCAATGACCAGAACACAGGATGTGATAAGTTTGTAGAAAGAATTTTGACAAGGCAAGAACTAAATGCTTTTTGGTAAACTTTATCGTAGAGGAAGTTAGTGAAGGTTGTTAAGTAGACTCAGCAGACAAGTAAGCAGGCAGGTGTTTTTTTGATATTGGTACGTTCCGTAAGAAGTTGTTAGACGGACTCACACATGTGCACACGCACACAGACGTACACACACACACACACACACACACACACACACACACACACACACACAACACACACACACACACACACACACACACACACACACACACAAACCACACACACACACACACCACACACACACACACACACCACACACACACACACACACACACACACACACACACAACACACACACACACACACACACACACACACATACTGTAATAAGTGATAGAACAATTGATTTGCAAAAGTAGGCACTGGGTAGGGTAAGAAGTAATATAATATTTGACTAAAGTTCTCATTTTAGTTAATCTCAACTTAAGCCTCAAGAGCGAGCAAACCTCCACCGGCACACCCTGTGGCATCGCTATACCAATTAGGCATGACGTCTGTGCAACAAGCACCGTAAGGAGACTTTCAAGGTATTCATTAGGTAAGTATGCTGACTATTTCCGATCTTTCCTTAATTTACCGTTGTGAATAGACTGCCATTAAGAGTGATGAGCTCTTCTAGTAGTGCAATAAGGTTTTCCAGGAACACCTTTGTTCTGTTGGAAAATCTTTTACGAAAATTGTGCCCAAAACAAAGCTTACCATAAACTCACCAGTGGCCATCGGATGTTGATCGGTACGAAAGCATTACGGAGAAAGTCATCATTGGAAATAAATGGCGTTAGAAAATGTAGATAATGGCAATCTTTGTAGTGCTTATTTGGAACGAATCTGATTCCGGCGCAGAGAGTTAGCCGGACTTTGCACGAGGTACACGACTGGTTCACTGCAAAATCGACAAGCTCACTTGTTCAAGTAGAAAGTGCGGACTAGAAAGTTTTTCTGTACTTCTAAACCGATGTTGTGAAATCTAAAAAGCCTGATTTGTACTTTAAAAGTAAAGTAATAGCTCAGTAGCCCTAACATTCCATCGAAATTTAATCATCAGAAAAAGGAAGTACCTCAGACTTTGAGTTGAGATTTCAGTTTGTAACGTTTTCAGCAGTCACTTTTTACAGTAGAAAAAGTCTCAAAACTCCATCTCGGCATCTCCTTCAGTTAACAGTTAACTGATAGAAATTTGATAGGTATATTTTACACAGACACTAACAAAACGTTGGGCCACCATATAGGTTCAAACACGGGTTCAAGTCCCTCCTGATGAAGAGGTTTTCACAAATCACTCAACATTATTAGGTATATTTCTAACATCATAACAGCTGTAACGCGGTTAAATGAAAAGAGTCCTTGCTATTAAAAAAAATATTATCATGATAGCAGCTACATTTTCGCAGTTGTGAGACTGTCGCACGAAATAGAAGGACATTCAAATTTTGAAAAGAACTTTCCACTAAGATGATTAAAGATAGGATAAAAGTATTCGGATTAACTCTCTAAACGTAGCAATAAAGAATAAAGGTAGCAAAAGTCCACCTGTAAGCGAGTCGCAGCAGTTGAAATTCTTGTGTGAAACAGAAAGTTCATGAATTCGAAAACGTGACGTCGAAATAGCTGGCACCTGAAGTCGACAGATGTGGACGATTTGCGTAACATGCACCACTTAACTCGTCCCTATCCATCTACAGCTGTCATATAAAGAACCCGAAGATAGCGTAAACTGCAATCATCCAGGTGTACCGCTAGTCGGATATGACAGTGTGTGCAGCAATTTGGCCAAATAGGAACATCCCAATCGTCTCTGTCGCTTGAACACTAACCAGAAGAGCTTTCTTCAAAAAAAAAAATTACTAAAAAATCTTTCCTCACGTTTGAATCCAAAAAGAATAGTTAGCTTATACGTTATTTAGCGAGCTCATTTTCTGTAATACTTTACTCATTCTTTTTCTGTAAAGTAGTTTTCCCGTATAAGTGTAAGCCTCCCAATTTTTTTACCGCGCCTATGTGAATAAACGACGAGCATCAGTGTAATACTATGAAAATAGCTAGGCGAAAATATATTGATGCTTGAAAGCTAGAAAATAGGTGAAGACTGTCACTAAACTCATAATGAAGGGGAATGCATGTAATTGTAAGCTTCCAAAAAACCATGCAGCCTCGCTCAGGTAAGTTTTACTAAATACCGTTCTAAATACGTTGAATTGCGGAAAATAAGCACAGAACCAATGCTAACCGTCTGAGTGATCAGCAATAAAATACCAGCAGTAAGTATCATGCTGATGGTGAGCGACGACGAGCTGTCCATCGACGGCAAATGAGGCGAGACCGTGCGATGTGCTCCGCCCAGCGGTAGTAGGTACTGTACATGACCGTCAAGGCATTAACAGAGATAAAAGAAATTTTTAGTCCAATTCGATACAATTAGCGTGTAATTTCTTTACAAGAAATAAAAAGGCTCGTCTAGAAATTCGTGACGATGTAAGAAGGAGCGAAATATAATTTTGAAAGCATTTCTGGAGAGTAGTACTCATTCTTAGACTATTTCCAGGACAACACTAATTGAGCAATACCTTTAAACTCTGTAGAAATGGTACGTGAAAATTTTCAATGCCACTGAGAAACCTAGCAATTCGCAGTGTCTTACAGTAACACTTTTGGCTGTTCAAACACAAATACAACAAAGCTTCCCATCTTTACCCGATTGACAAATTAGTAAGAGACGTGACTAAAAAACTCTTCTAATCACAAAAAATCCGACCGCTTGTCAAGCAGGCTTGAAGGCTCTTTGAGAAAGCTATCTCAGGACTTCAAAAGATCCATTCTAAGTAAGGAAATTCATATAAAAAAATCGTTTTTATGTGACAGCTGAACTCATTCTTTAAACACTATCTAGATTACGAATGCAATATAAGGAACCAAGTAAAGGATCCCCTTAAGATCTTCATCAGAGTGAACACGGATCAAAGCAAAACCAGCAAATAAGCAAAGTTTCATTGGTGTTCCTTTACTTCCATTCATGCATTATAATTTTTGCTCACAATGTTAGTTGAAACGCATCTGAAGTGAAAAAGTCTCTCAGCTCAGTCGCTAGAAGAGCTTCAAAATGAACACGAAATTATTGGTTCATTCCCGGAGTGCAATTGTGCAAGCCCAGTATCAGTTTGAGATTGGAAACTTCATACCAGAATATAACAAAGAGTTTGACACTCCAGTAGGGCCCCGTAAGCCATCTATAGCCTTTTAGCATTCATGAGCATGCATTTATTCTACTTTGTGATGATGGGAAAGGACATAAGAATGGGATAAATGTATCTAAGCACTTTATACCTTGAAAATTTAGTGGGATATGGTGCAGAAGAAAATTCAAGTACTCCAAACGTTTTGCATGACAAACCATTTTATGCGACTAGGCATTCAATTCTAGAGGTATAGGAAGATTACCGTCGAAAAATCATAACTGGGCCATCACCTCAAAGGAATTACTCTGGAATTACTCTGATAACATATTTTCAGCTTTTCGTGAGATCTGATCTAGCACTCATAGTGTTCACCAGCTATCGAGCAATCGACTTTCACTGAGGTGTCAAATGATGATCATTTCATCGGGAGTATAATGCGAAATATTTGGCCCCAATTCCCTTATATGTAGGGGCTCTGATGAACCGAAAAGCATGCGCTATTGATTGGGCTTAACATGAAAGCCGAAGCGTATGCTAAGCACTATAAGTGCCATATCAGACCATATGAAAGGTTCAAAATGCAGCATTATATTATTTTAAGCAAGATCTCTGAAAATAGTCGAATAGAATTGTACTGGATCCATACATACAATTTATTGATTGCGCACAGACAGCTGAGCAAGCAAAATTTTGACACGAATTCTGTTGACGGGCCGCATCTATACCGTATCCAGAGTCAAAAAGTATGCTTGGAATGCCACCTGCTCGTAGTCCTGACTTCTTCCGCCTATGAAAAAGCGCCTGCCAGTTGAAACGATGCAGTCTCATCATCGTCAGTCGTAAATAATGGAGTAAATCTGTCCAGCATATGAATTCTACCAGACTGTTATATAATTGCACCATTAAAAAAGCTATTTTTTATCGACCCTTTGCCACACCGATAAAAGAAAGAGTTTGACAACTAAATGCGATATTGTCAAAGCTGTTCACTGCTGCATCGGATAACGAACTTTCTTGACTAAAACAACAAGGGCACGCACTGATAGAAAATCCTAAGCAAACCTTTGTTTAGCAGTTGACACTGCAATTTTTTTCATGGAAAAGCGCCAGTGAAGTGTAGGCGATGCTCAACGACTTAACGAAGTAGGAGAAGGAAAAAAGATGAAGCTCTCGGCGTTGACCAATCTCCGAGGGATGCACCATGTATTCGTCTTCAATTTATAACTTTGTTTAGGTGAGTGAATGCATATCAGGCCTTTACAGTGACTCGCGGTGGCCTCCCGCTATACCGAGTCATTGAAATGACTAAAGTCTCACGTCTCCTTATGGCCATCTCACATCGCCCAGTTCCTGCATGACAACCAACGACCACTATTCATCAACGACACCTGCAGGCGCGACGCTTCATCAGCTGGCTTGTCCGCCTTGGATCATACGCAGCCGACACAGACCCTACGAACACCTGCCCCTGTGGCGCCGTCCCGCCTTTCCAACTGCGCCGCCTCTCGGCCGTGGACGACTAGCTCGGATACCCTCCATTGCCCGGGTTTCCCACACACACACACACTACTTGAGTCCTCTCATTGCCAATCCCTAGGAATCGTTTTTGTGATCTCGCACTTCTGTGTTCTTGCCATCGAAACATTGGCATTTCATTTCTGTTATACACACGCCCCCGCCTCGGCTAACAAGTTCCACGCAGGGAGCGAGCGCAGAACGTAACCTCTCTATTTCCCCCCACAGCTCCCCCCCAGATAATTAGCTCCACCTGCCGCGCTTCTTTCGCTCCGCCCGCTCGTCCAAGTCAGCTATGACGCCCAGCGTGAGCTCTCTTTGCCCCCTCCGCACACTCTATGCCCCCGACGGGCGTTCCGCCGTTCGCTCTTGCCTTCGCCCTACACTTAAGGCGTTCCCACGCTCTTCGCCGCCGCATCTCTTCCGCGACCGCTCGGCCGTCACTCCCTTATCCCCGCGCGCCCTCTCCTAACCTAAGCCTACTTCCGCCGATGGGCGACCTGAGCTGTATCTTCCACACCAGCCCTGCTACCCCGTCCTCATCTGCGTTTCTCCCCTTCCTTCAATGTCTCTAGAACGATCTCCCTGATTTCTCCACATCACTCTGTCGATCTCCGAACATCGTCCCTCGTTTGCGCCTGCACCACGCCCTCTGCGGCCCTGTACCCTTCCCGAGCTGTGAAGCGCCGCCACGCATGGTCCGCCCACGTCATCGACCCGCCGTCGTTTGAAGCTAGTCCCACTCTTCATAGTGTCACCACCCCTTTAAGTCACGACTCGTGCTCCACAGACATAGCACGCTATGATATCCTCCCCCTCCACTCGCTTATCAATCGTAGGCTCATCGATCACCACTTCCACACCACTCCCGTCACTGCTCCACCATGTCGCTTTATTTCCTCTAGAGCGTATGTAGGTTCCCGTATTCGAGATTCTGTGGAGACAATGTGTGTGATATATCCCTTTGGTAACAACTGAGACACACACTGTTCGCATCCCCACCCGCTCAGTGACAAATGTCACGACACAGCACGATGTGTCACAATCCCTCCCACATATCAGGTACATGCTTCGAAAGAGAGACATGCCCATTTGGATTACCCCGGCCCCAGCTTCGCGTCCTATACCACATAGCACCAACACAACGCACCACAGAGATATTGAAGCAATGCGCATCATCCTCCCAAGATATCATTTTCCTTGGGCACGTATGTACCACACCACCCTACTTTAACACGCTACCACTTACCAAGCGAAACTTATATCTCTGTGGTTTCGACCTACTCTACACCACTACACTAGGGTGCACAAATCATACTTCTCTTATGGATACATATAATCTTTTGTTATCTATCAGCGCATAAAGAGCTCTACTGGGAAATTGAGCGTGCTATACACTGTAGGTCACTCATGGAGCCTACTTGTTGGAATGTTTTGGGCATGCGTTTACCAGACAATAGATTGAAATTTTTAGCTTTAGCTCAAGCGACTTGCTTAAGTAAAATCGACCATTTCTTGCATTCAAACTAGAGACTAGTAACTCTAATGTATTCAATTCCAGAAATAATCTGTAAATTCTAGTTTATATCATCGGATGCTAATAAATCTGTTTCCAGCCTTCATAGATTACAATGTTTAGAGAGGCCGTACAATATGAATAAGACAGTTGATTTGACTGAGCTTTTTAGGCTGGCAAAGCCTTACATGATTCCAGAGTCAACAGTTTTCTACCAAACGTGTTTGAAAGACCATGATAACTGACTTGCTGCATTAGTAGAACTTACGCAAGTTGATGTGTGAACCGAGTGTGAATTCATTTGCTTTTGAGATGCCGCGATAGAGCAAAATGCATGGTGAATCGCTCAGTATGTTCAACGTTAATCACTTCATCACTTTTTATTCGGAGGAAGACTCAAGCCAATACTAAACCAGTATTTCATAAGCTGAACCTTATAGAGTTTAGTAGCATTTTTTTCTAGCAGTTTTTTCGATTAGGCAAAGCCTCACTCATAACCCTTGACCCACGAATTCCCAACGAGCTTACAAATTCGTCAGCTTGAACAAGCTTGCTTTTTTCATAACGAAGTTCAATTATTCAATTTCAGATCGTAGCAATATTCCAGAAATTTATTTTTTTTTCAATATTTCACAACTTTCGAAAGGAACGGTTCTTCTGCTTTGTGAGTTTTTTTATTCACTGACTCGGTTAGTCTACTTATGGACTTTAGTAACATTTTTCTCTAACCGTTTTTTCGATTAGGCAAAGTCTCACTCATAACCCTTGACCCATGAATTTCCAAAGAGCTCACAAGTTCGTCAACTTGAACAGGCTTGCTTTTTTCATAACGAAATCCAATTATCCAATTTCAGATCGTAGCAATATTCCAAGAATTTAATTTTCATAGATGCCACAGCTCGACTTTTAATCGCTTTGTCAGTTTGAGAATTTCTATTATTAATATGGCAACTTCTTATCTGCCTGCTCGTACCGTGTGTCTGTGTCTTAGGTGTTTTACTCCACGCGAATTTTCCTTAATGGTTAGGTTGCTTCTTGCGCGCTAGCAACGCTTTTTGTACTTCCTTTTCTCGAGCAGACATTCCATTATGACGGATTTCAGAAAATCGTCCAAGTAGACTTCACCGCAGATCTCTTCGCTTGCTGGATTTTGTTCGCTTTATGTTTACCATTGTAAATAACTGTTTTGTTGCATGTTTGGCATGGAATGACCTGAAAATTGATTCATGGCTAAACGACTGAATGTATGACGTGAATGACGTAGAAACTATTTTATGGCTAAGTAGCTAAATAAAGGTATCACTTTTTTACCGCCCTGCTTTCCACATGCATTTATTTCAGTGCATCTGATGATAAAATAATAGCCGCTTTGAGTTTTCTACCAACATATTTTAGTTTATAGTGAGTTTCCTTGATTGAGATAGAAATTTCAAAATTTGTTGCTTTTTGCTTATCAAATATTAGATTGTTAATGTTATCAAGGTAAGGCGACTTACCAATCAGTTTTTTTCTTTTATCCAAGCAAAAGTAAATGAGCAATGAGATTCTTTCAAGCAAAATATAACGTTTCTCAATGCCTTACTGAAGTCTAGTATATGTGATTGTACTCAAAACCAAAAAATGCTGTGCAAAAAATAGCCCATTGAGGCAATAGAGCAAAATCCGTTCCGCAAATATGTGAAGTCCTTAACCCGCTCCGTAACTACTAAAATTGAGGAGTTATCTTTAGTTCACCATAAATCACTATCGTTCAGTGTGTATCAACTGACATGCTTGCTTTGAATTAATTCTTTCAATAAATGTACCGGCATTTATTAGCAATTCATGTGAGCTCTTGGAAACAAGCGAATTTTGAAAAATGGAGGCTCACGGCTATTTTTGTTCCTGGCGGTCATTTCTTGTTACCTATTTGTTCACTACTGTGCAATACAACTGAAGTCTGGTCTCTAGCCCCTTGTTTTTGTCATTGACCTAAAATAGATCAGTTCACTTTGACAAAGTAGATGTTCACCTTTGTCATTTCTATCGTCTCTGTACGAAATAGGAGAGCTATTTCTCCATCAATTCCTATGTTGGGGGGTCGCGAATTCATGTTGGTCAATCTGAGTTCCTTTGATTTCAGACCTATTTGGAAGGAGAACAATGAACTTAGTGAGATGAAAATACACTGGTCACTGCATGGATGGAGTGCGCATTCGATTACCTCCTTGGTTCTACGAGTAAAGTTGTGCATGGTGTATCTCGCAGAATTTAAATCATCGTAAGGTGGAGCGTTGGAACTTTATCCTCTGCACTTCTACTTATTGGAGGTGATTGATATACGAAACACTTTAATTACTTACGTAGCAATATCATTTCTGTCATTGCGAATTATACCTTTTCCTTCCGTCTTTCCATCCCTGCTTTGAAATAGAGTTCGGTGTTGTCACCACTTTTCCCAGGCGACTAATTACGGCTGCTAATGAATATGTAGACTTACCTCCAATCTACTGTCTTTAGACCTCTTTAGTAACATTGTGGGAAGGTTCAGATCCTTTTCGAAGTGAGGATGTCAATCTCATGCTTACTTTCGCCAATATCGCCCACTTCTTCAGTGCTATACCCCCCTCCCCACCACTGAATCCTACTTGATAGCAGGGATGGGCAGACATTGTTCTTGGGCTAGTGATGAAGCGGGCAACACCGCCGAAACGTACATATATCACTAACGCACCAACCTCGAAAAGGTTCTAAACATTCTCACAGACTATATTGAAAGTTTATAAAGGGGTTAGAAAATAGTTATGATTGGAGAAATTGGAGAATATATTGTATTCCTATAATCTGGAGCTGTTCTTGTACGTTCTCACTAGTTCTGAAAGCTATTCGGTTATGAAGCCGTCTTTATCAAATATTGTCATGCACTACCATGCTGTCGCTTTCCTTCAATAGTAACTATATCCCTTTGTGAAAGGGGCCATTTTCGGCTGGCAGGCTGCTCGAACGGCTACGAAGAGAGCCTGCCGGCGAATGCTCCAAGGTTGATGTGATAGTTTTCTAATGAAATTTGCACTTTTTTCGCCATCATGTGGGATTTCTGTGTCAATAAGTAGTCAGATGTGATGAAACAAACCTCATTAGGGTTATTTTATTTAAAATGACGTAATTACTCCATTCAAAATTTACATTTCCAAAGGAAAAACCAAGTATTCATTAAAAGATCATATTTAGAAACTTTATCGAACATTTCTACGATATTTTATTTATACTTTCCTAACTCAATCAACTTTATCTTCTATTTCTTTCGTCTTTCCGTATATATTACTGCATGAAGTGTATAAAATTAATCATACTGACTGAAAAATGAAAACGATGAGTAGTTTGTCAAAAATAGTGCTGCTTGTTGCATCCAATCCCACTTCATCAATGATTCTTAATATTTTTTTTGATTATTAGTGCAGCTCAGTTTCCCATTTCTCAGATTAATGCATAACTTCGTTAGAATTCTCTATTTATTGCTATGGTGTGAGAACTGTTTAAGCACTTTGGTAAAAACGTACAGAACATTTTAGTAGTCATTCGATATCCAAAGCCAAGTGAATTTTAACGATATATTTTAGTCCTCAAATGATCCGTTTTCTTCGCTGTAATAGTCAAAAAAAAATTTTATTCCACATTCAAGCATGTCACGCCGGATAAAGTTTCTTTTCATAAGGAATTGATAATCGCATTAGATAGGGAAAAGCTTAGCAATTCTAATGGTGTACTTGATTTGGATAAAGGAGTTCTCAGAGTGTTGTAACGGTCAAAAGATGATTAGATTTCGTGAATGTAGATAATTTTCAAGGTCCGTATTTTGCTTTGACTTTTAGGAAGAACGCGTTTCTTTTTTTTTGTGAGAGTTATATTAATTATACTGCAGTCTAAGTCTTGGGAATTTCGATAGTATACTTCCTCTTAAAATGGCTGCCTTAATGCGCTTTAACAATAAAAAATCAAAATATCTTTCACACTCAAGCATTTCCCATTGTAGTTGGCTTTTCCGCTGAACTTTTGATTATTCTTCGATAGCTCAAATCTCAACGATTTCCATATTAGCTTTGTTTTTGAAGAAACTCTTTATTGTGCTGTAGCAAGTAAAGGAAGATTACGTTTTGCAGTCAGTTGATGTGTTGCTAAAGTCACGGTGACCTGAGGTCAGCTTCGCGAAGCCTACCCTTTGGAGTGCAAAACCCAATATTCTTTTGACTACCACAGCTCACTAATGAGTCTTCTCTAAAAACAAACTAAGTCCTTGAAATTACTGAGGTCCGTACTATCGAATGGATATTATGTTCATGGAAAACATTATCCGACGAGAGATCCTTGAATGTGAAACAAAATTTTATGTCAACTGTGACAGCGCAAAAACAAGCCATTCAAGAAACAAAGTAGACCATTCAAGTTCATTCTATCTCAGCTATCGAATGAATACTGTTGACTGAGATTCTCTAGAATCAATCAAATTCTTCAAAATCTCACGATCGCAATCCTTAAAATGCGATTACATGTGACAGAAATCGTTTTCAAAGCTAAGGATTTTCAAGGCAGTTGAGCATTTTTCTTCGTAGAAATACGTTTACAAAAGTCCTGTCAATGATATTTTAATTTTTTTAGCAACAAAAATCCATAAAAATCGAAATATAACTGTCTCATCGCGCAAAATCCGCTTTCAATCAGAAAAATTGTATTGCGATGCAAAGCATCATCTTTTAATTTTGATAAGAACGTACTGCGGGATTGTTTTCAAACAACAAACTCAGTGTTAGAGTCCGAATTTCTCAAGCTATCTATTGACCACAAAAACATTAAGAAGGTATGAGAAAATGCCCAACAACAGCTGGGAATATGACTATTTTCGTAAGTATATGGTTTTTTCTGCTAAAATAAAAAAGACTTCGGACAGTATTAGCTTTAATTTTGCCAAAATCATTCATGCAGGAGTCTTATCAGTGATATTTCATCGTTTTTGATGACAATTACCCTCTGAGAGCTTCATTAACACGAATTTGTAGTGGAGCACGCACCACTCTTTGTAGCCCGTCCGAACGTCATATTGACCCTTATCGTTTGCAAAGTGATATTGAATAGAGTGATTGGGTATACAAGTGGATTCGGCCGCGACATGGTAGCTTGTCAACATCCCTTCCGATTGTCTGATACAGTACTGCTCGAATAAGGTCGTTTTTCAAAGGTTTCTCTAATAACCATGTTAGGACAAACTCGGATTTTCTTCACAAGTAATCATGAAATCTTCTAGATCGAGGAAACTCTGCTATATTTCGACTGGTATTCTCCCACAACGACATTGATAGTTTTGAAGTCAACAACCTTTATGATTCATTTGATTACAACATCGTCAAGATTCTAGTTAGTTTATTTTGCTGTAATTTGTGCAATTTCTTCTCTTAAGGATTTTTTGTATTCTGTGCATAGATAATGTAAAAACCTTCACATTCTGCACTGACGGCATGTGCAACACCTTCCGAGTTTTTGTAGCTGAATCGCCGACTTTTACAACGTTGTTATGTGATCAGAATGAGGCCAGCTGCCGCATTTCTAGAAAGTTGGCCATTCAATGTTTTGATGACAGAAAAGAGCAAACGAACAGGGCTTAATTCTGCACTTGGAGATATTTGAGATTCTCCGCCAGTCATGTTTAAAGAAAGAGGTGGCTTCTAGTTTTTTTTACTCGTACTAGATAACAGTCCGTCGATTGATTCTTCTCCTCTGAATATTAAATTTCCACTAGCCATCTAGCCCAACAGCTTTCAAATTTGCCTTTATAACTAGATATAGAAGAAATGCTGCCTCACTCTTTTCTGTATTTTTGTCTAACAAAGAGTTCATCGGTTTCTTCGTCAAGTTTTCAACTGTCAAGCTATCCTTATATCGAAATTCCAGCAGTAATCCGTATTGTAACGGAAGAAAGCGGTTCACAAGTCAGCTGTTCTCTTGTTTTTTGTCATTTACTATAAAAATCTTGCGGGTCCACAAAAAATTTCCATTGCTTTTTACATAACCCAGATCCATACATTGAAGCAGAATTTTTTGAAATTGATCCCAAGTAGCGAAGTGACTCCAAGCAAGTACGGTCGTATCAACTCGGGAGTTGCGACGGTTTTGAGTGAACCATACCTTTACATTAAACAACTTTCATAAATCTCTCTCAAAAACGAAACACATGTTTCGGCATTGCAGCCTCATGAGCAATACGGTGCGTTTCGGTTCAGCCAATTCCTTGCAGGGGATATACCTCCTACACATGAAGAAATCGGCACCGAATTATCTAAAAAATCGCCGCATTTTTAGGTGATGAAACCGCAGCGCCGCAGTGACCAACGGTCGACCCCTCATGGCTGGTAAAATGAATCATGTGTTTAGCACTGTACAAGTACCATAACAAACCTCATGAAAGGCTCAAGAAGTGTTCGATCTCGAATAACATTAAGTGAACTCAACCAGGCATCGAACATTTTTTCTCAGTTCACTGCCACGAGTTACAGAGCCGATGTTGTTCATTTCACTGTCATAAAATTCAAAGGAAGCTTGAAAATCATTGTTGATGTTTTAATTGGTATAGAATTTTTCTCACCCTAACGACAGTTGATTTAAGGCCCTCTAAAACTTCCTAAAAAGACAACTGAAAATTTTTCATCGCACTGTCAGGATTACTAATGTTTTTTCGTTGATGACGGCTTTTTCAAAAGTTTTTAATAACCGAATAATTTTCAATAATCGCATACCCGACCAAACCTGTCAAAGGTTGGTGGCTGATAGCTAACATGAGATGTTGAAGAATGAGTGTTCGGGCAAATGTGCCTCAGTGGTGTAGTGGTAGAGCACGCGTCCCCGGGTAGGATGAAACGTGGGTTCGATTCCCGCCTGAGGCCGTATTTTTGTTCACCACTCAATCTCTTAGTCATATAAGTAACATAATAACACTGCGGAAAAAGCAGTGAAAATACTATAATTTCGGAGTTTTTAATAACTTCAAATCGGAACTCAGTAGTTGCCCTACAAACAGATAAAATGTGTCCAGCGTTGGACAATTCCTGAAAGCTGCACGTAATCAGCTCAAGTAGAAGCAGCATGAAAATGTTTTTACAATGAGTTGCAACGATTTTTTCATGTGTCAAATTAGCACTGCCATACTTTTCGACAATTTCGGTAACAATTCTTCTATATCGAAAGATGAAGGCTTAGTGAGCTCGAGATATGCGAGCGATTAAGTGACGATCCAATGTACAGTAGGACATTTCTAAGCACTTCTTCGCATGTGTTGCACAAGTGAGAATTGCGCTCAAAATTTTCCAAATAAGACTCTGCAAAGATTGGAAACCAATAATCTATCAAATACTCTAATGTGAAAGTTAGCGAAAGCCAATTCGCGGAATCCACGATGCATGGAATTTTTTTTATCTGAAGAGTCATGCAGCTTCTAAGACGCACAAAAAATGCTAAAATAGCACAAAAATCGACTTTAACGTCCTTCCACGACAATCTGTTAACAGGATACCGTAGTCAGTTTTCTTTAGTGCTTAATCTTTATTCATGCCACTCGATTCTGATAATTTGATTTCGTTCAGCGCGACTTGACTAAGGGGTTGACCCTCTACCCTTCCCCAACAATTTCCGGCAATCACTAACAAACGCTCTAACGCTCTGGCAAGCAAGGAGGTGAATCAAATCCTTGAAGTACTGAGAATTCCACGGTAAAAAAAGACCTGTGATACTGGTCAAACAAAGGACAAAGTGCTTTAGGACACTTCCCGAACACCGGTTTTAGCGCGATTGGCGCAGTTGTTAGAGGTGCTATGCGACACCCGTGTCGATCGATTGAAGGTTGATAGTTCAAGCCTGCGCTCAAGACTCACCAGCTCCTCTCTCCCTCGAAGGCCGGTGAAATTAGGCAACTGGTCTGGAAGGATGGCAACGTTTATTTCATACATCGATAAGCCAATATGAGTCATCCTAAAGGCCAGGTAACACTTAGTCGCGTTAGATGGAAACGATTGCATGACACACCCTTCAGGGATTGATCAACGCCAGGAGCATTATTCTTTGTTCTTTCACCAGCTTCTTTTGATTTGGCTCGTTGCCTTGCATTTTTCATACATGTAGATATGCGAAGTAATGTGCACATTTGTTATTTAGGAAACTGGTACTCATTCATACTAAAGACTGATTTAGTCTTCTAAAATGCTCCTCCTGAAACTCTGGAGCACCTCTTTTATGATGCTTCCAGGTTGCTTGATCGCGAAAAGTCGTAAGCATTTGTGGATCGGATAAGATGAAAGAATCTCAACTGACCTAATACGCGGCGGAACTAGCCAGTGTGTCTCTGCAGCAAGACGTCTTTAACTATCTCCCCGATTTTATCAAATAAACTTTAAACCAGCTTCCAAAATAGTACTGAGATCGACTCTTAACACAGATTCGAACTCCACTGGGCAAGTGTTTCCCGTATGATATTGATGGGTCCCCTAAAAAAAGCTATGGTGACATGGGTATGCTGTGAAATTTCTTTCATTAGAAGTTCACATGACAAAGTTATAGAATTTCTCAATGCTTCTGAAAACGAAAGTACCATTTTTTACGAGCGAGTGTACCGGCACCTTTTCTTACTATCACTTGACTGGAAGCTCGTGTAGTCTTTGAACTTTAAGTCGATCATGTTGCACTAAGTCTGCGATTTCTTATTTCGACTCTGTTTTGTGTTTCATTTTTGCCATTAGCACAAACGATCAATATAATTTTTACTTTTGCTTTATCAGTAGATAGGGATTTGCTCCTGAAACGTCTACTACTGGCTAAGGATGCCATCCTTTCACCTTGTATTTCACCCGACTACTCGAAGGCAAGCATTTCTTCTCCACATTGGCTTTATATTTTCAATTGATTTTCTTTGCATTATTCTTCTTCAATTCATCTAATGTGCTTTGTTATTTATTTTTCAAAATTTTTTCTCTCACTTTACCTCCTAGCTTCACAGCTCTCCCTGTCGCTTTTTGCTGGAAATACTGGACTCGTTTGCAAAGAAGTTGCAAAGAAGTGCGCTAAAGTATAAGTTGGCACAAAAGTGATTGCGGTTTCAGACCGTGCTGACCGCACTTACTTCACAATTTGCTTCAAGTGGCGAGAATGGCTGAATAATTAACGTCGACTTCATCAAAATTCGTTTAGTCTTAAGAGGATCAGCTTCAGTGATTGCTCCCCATAACTTCTGATGAGGCTGAAGCAAAATATTTGCGGTTCATGCATTGTTAGAACGCGTCTTCTTTATGAAGTTATTGAATATCGTCACTTTGATGTATGTTCTTTAGCAGTTTTTGGAACAAATGCGTTGTTGACGTTACAAGTTGTCTCTGCTTCTTGAGACCAGACCCATTTCAAACTCACAGTCTGAAACTGCAATTACTTGTGCACCGGCCAACAACCTCTCTATGGTCTTGACTGAATCACGAAGAAACTGATACGTAGGGGAATAACGTTTTCATACTTTTAGTAAAAACAAAACCCGACCATTTGCCCTCGTTTGCAAGATTTTTAAAGTGACACTGAAGTTTGGCGCGCCACTGCTCATACGTAGGCTCCCATTCGCCTCACCAATCAATTTTTTTTCTGTAAAGAGAAGCTTTCAACGGAAAGAACTCCTGACGAAAGTTCACGTTGTGAACAAAGTGAACAATAGCCTCGGCGTCCTAATGTCCTCAGGGGGTCCACACAATTCGATAAAGTCGCCCACTTTCTTGGATTAATGCGACTCGCATATAAGAACGCATCTCTGGATTTTTAGTCACATCAGTGACAAATGTTTTTTTTTTGTTTTTAAGAACATCTACTTTGGAAATGGAGTTTGTGATGTCAATCAATTTTCGATGAATGCACCCATATTTGATTCCGAAAAATCGTATTGGGGATTTAATACGAATGTGTCTCACACAATTACTTTTGAGAACCTATCAATGGATCAAAATTCGTGATTTTGGTCTCCCATACAAGTTCGACACTGGTGGGACGACTATGACATTTCGAGCTTGTTTCCTTTCTTAGATAGAATCGATCACACAAAAGCTGTTATAATCGGAAGCTTATTAGCTCATACTAAATTGAATTACATTGCTATTTCACGAAAGAGTTCGTTCGCAAAAAAATTGTAAAATGTACACTTTAGGATTCGATAGATATATTATTTGAAGCTGAGTTATATTCCATCTGTAACCCCATGCACCCTAATATGGTAATGATGAATGAGAGTAGAAATGGAAATAGTCTTTTACAATTTCACAATCCTTTAATTTTTCCGATTCATAAAGGCAGACAAGTAGCGAGTGAATTGGTGAACACTTCGTAGAATCCTACTAAGCCTGTCTCAGAAATTTATGGAGAACTATTCGGTAGACACAAACTGATATCGTGGTAGGACTAAATTTGAAGCAATAGCTGAAATCATCACAAATTCGGAGTATTCTCGATCACTCAAGACATTTAGCTTTCAGCCTTAAGAGACAGCAATGAAGGACGGACTTTCATAACCACAATTATTGACAAGAATGATTACCTATTAAGTTACGCCACAAGAAATCGCGAACTCAATACAAAGTTTCATCGCTCTTCTTACCTTGTTTAGCATCTTATAATAATTCTTTATGAAATGTGAAATTTGAATTCCAGGTGAGGAGGAGTAAGTGGTGTTTAATAAGAGCAACACTTTAAATCGACTGTGTTTCGATTCAAGTCAGCCCTTAAACTTTTCCCAACTATGTGGTGTTTTAAAACTGTGGCATTAGGTTTTCTAACAGAGTCAAGTGGTTAAGTATGCGTTCCATTACGAACGACTCGACCAGCGCTGTGTGACATTTCTGAAGATGGCCAAAATTTTACAAATAGCATCCGAATTCATATGGAATATTTGAAAACTTTTGTGGAAAATGGATAAAAAGGCTGAGATGGAATGGAATCAGGTTTCCCTAAAATATCTGATTTTGTATCGTGGAAAATATTTCGAAACGATCGCCGAATTTTTCCATAATTTTCAAGTCGGAAAAGTCACAATAAATTAAACAAAGAGAGTTCTTCTCAACAAATAAGAATGTTGTTTTTGTGGTGTTAAACTAAATTGCTTACGTTTTCCGTCTTTTGGACAATATTATCTCATCCAATGTTTCCTAAAATATAAAAACGAATGAATCACTTCATCTTAGTCATTATGGTTCCTGCTGTAATTACCATGAAGTTCTTCCATTGTTGGCAGTGTGGCAACCATTTTTTTTTTGTCTTTCTTATTCTTTGGAAAGCTGGAGAACCTATGCAGGGTATTTTTAATGTCTATATGTTCTATGTGCTAATATGTTTGCGCTTTAGTTAGACAATATGAATGTCTTCTCAGGGTGCTTCAATTAGAAAAACAGCAGCTCCGACTAGCCAAAACTCTTGACGTTCGCATCGGAAATCGCCAAAACAGATCGCTGATGGTGATGCTATGGACTTCATTGCCACTCACTCATCGTAGCGTTGTGATTTCTGCAGTTCTGCGTCATTTCAGCGACCACAAGCAGTCGATAAAAGCAGTCTCAATATCCTTGTCTACACATGGTGTGGAGTGTTCAAAATTCAATTCTTGCAATCCAAACCAAAACAGTTAGTTTGCGCAACACTCAAGAGGTCCTTGGAAACAAACATGGTTGTCGGTTCAATTCGTCGTCTTTGGTAAAACGCGCCTTCCTTTCTTTGGAGATCGGAGTATCAAAAGCAGGGATGTCTAAGATGAAAAACTGATTTTCTTGTAAAATCGCTACGACTCAGAAATTCTGCATATGGGCCCATTTGTTTTCATTGAGTCAGCTCTTCGTCATAAGCAGTTGGATCGCTAGGCAAACGATCAGCGCTGAACATGCACTTTATCCCTTTCTAGAACGTGGCGGAGGTAAAAGTAGCACAGTTTCACTGCATATAACACATAAATCTTTTGAAATACTAGCTGTGTTACAAGACGCGAATGGTATCATACTAACTTTCTATTCCATATAGTCAACTAAGTACCAGGAAGTGCCTTAGCTCGACTACCTGCGAGACTGCCGAAAGAATCGCCTTGACCAATATTTTAAGGCATTCATGAAGAAGACACAGTTCTCATGCAGTAATCGAACAGATTGTAAAATTTTCAGAGACTTTTGTGTGGGCTGAATGTGAGGGAACGATTTGAATGCAAAAGTCTTGGATTCCACATAGAAAATTGTGACGTCTCAAATAAAATAAATGAATACGAATAAATTATGCTAAAAAAAGATTCAGCCACGTTTATTATAAAAGTATGCTAGCATTTCAGTTAGCCGAATAATTCAATTATAACTGATTGTCTCGAGGTAAGGAGGTTTTTCCGGGTTTCGAATTTCCGCGTAAAACAGACGTTCATCTGCCGTCTCTGTCACGAAAACTAAGCGAAATCGAAGCCTCTGATCAACAACTCAGTCACATCCAATTGAAGCCAAGACTGATGATTTTCAATGCCATCTCGTCAAAATGGTGCAAACTAATATCTAATTCTAACTCACTGGTGGGTTTCCACCGTACTGAGTAAGTTCTGGTACAGCTATCCAGAAATTACAAGAAAAAAGAAACAATTTGAACTAGTAAATTACTCACCCAATAAAGGTTTCGTTGCATCAAGAACAATCTTATATAATCCTATATGTATATATATATATATATATATATATAAACGATAAAGCTCCCGGCGTTGATCAATCCCTGAGGGATGCGCCATGCATTCGACTTCAATTTTTAACTTCGTTTGAGGTGATTGAATGCATATCTGGCCTTTACAATGACTCGCGGTGGCCTCCCGCTGAACCGAGTCAGTGCTGTTTATTCTCCTCGACCTGGTACCAATTTACCGACCTCGGAGAGATGAATGGCTTGGTGAGCCATGAGCGCGAGATCGAACCATTGACCTCGTGTGCGACGCAGAGCACCTCTAACCACTGCGCCACATGCGCTATATATATATACATAGGATGCTTAAGAAGTTCTGTCAATTCTATATTTTGTTGAGTTCAACAGTAACGCATTTTCTCTTTATTAGTGCCCATAGTCTTAATGAATACTTTGTCCAGTCTTGGTCAAGAATCTGTTTATTTATTTGTATATTTGCAACTGTGCTCAGGTTATAAATCGTAAAAAACAAGGTATCGCAGTAGTCGAGTTGCACAAGACGGGAATGAAAACGGCCGACATTGTTGAATTTCACTGGCTTCATACCAGCGATTCTCTACAAAGCCGTAAAAATTTTAAAGAATTTGGAGGGATTGATGACCGTTCTTCAAAAGATCGTCCAGACACCTCGTCTACTCCGGAGAACATTCAGAAGATCCGTTACCAAGTTCAACGAAGTCCGAAGCGTTCGATGTGCAAAATGGCTGCAGAAGCGCGAGATTAGCGAGCGGAGCGTCCGAAAGATTGCCAAAAACAAGTTGAAGCTGCGCCGTTATAAGATTGCTTGTGTTTACTTTCTGAATATGATGTTGAGAAGAACGGCTTTTGAAGGCTCTCCGAATGATATCTTTCATAACTGGTGCTCTTCTGTCATAGGTGCTATTGACGGACGAGGAAAAAATAACGATCAATCCATCCCGTGATCGCCGGAATCAATGTCAACATTTCAAAACGAGTCAGCAGAAGTCCGCAGTAGCAAAAGTCGTGAGCCTCATTCCGGCCTGTGTGATGGTCCTGGTCGGCACTTGCCCCACCGGAAAGACGCCGTTGGTATTTATCAACGGAAACGTCAAAATCAACTCCGCCAGCTATCAACAGCAAGTTTTACGGGGCTTACTTAATCGTTGGGGTACTCATCACTTTTCCGCTGACGGATTTACGCTTAAAAAGGATTGGCCACCTGAGCATTCGGTCCCGCTGAACGATTGCCGTGTGTCAAAAGTTGTTCTCAGACTTTTGGAGCAAGGATACTTAGTTGGTAACCTTGTCGGATCTCAGTCCAGTGGATTATCCCGTGTGGTCCATGCTGGAGGAAAAGTCTCGGCTATTCGCTGCACTAGTGCAAACGCGCTCAAAACAGCTTTTACGCGCGCTTTTAACGAAACTGTAGTGGCAACGTGTGCAGGTATCAATTTAAATTTTCGCGAGCGACTTCGTAAATATATGAAGACCATGGGATACAATTTTAGGAATTTATTGTAAACTTCCTTGTAAGTTGTTATAATTGTTCATTCAATAAACGTAATTATTCCTTTAATTAACTGAATTCATTTCTGTATAGAGATTTCTTTATTACTGAAATATTTGGAAAAATTGACAGAACTTTTTACGTGTCCTGTATGTACATATATGGCATGTATGTATTCATATACATACACATATACAAATACATATGTGCGCGCGTATATATGTATATACTTATATATGAGCACATAAGGTGGTTTACGATCGATTGGTTAGTGATGCTTACCATTAGTGAACACGATGGTTGCTCAATCCTCAACCCCTCCAGTATCTTGTTGCAGTCAATCAACGATCGCCTTACAGAACGTCTCAGCTCGCGTTCCTCTCACATTATAAAGAGATTACCACGACTGGCATTCTACAATACATCAAGAGACGAAATCCTCACGCAGCAGTTGAAATAAAGCTAGCAGCTTCCAAAGACCTTTGTGGAGAATGCATGCGATGAAACGAATCGAGTGTTAGAAGTGCTAGGATCTGTTAATCAGAATATGATGACGAGTTGTTTGCAGATAAATAGAAAGAAAGTTTATGTGTACATCTGATTGTTTATTACTTATTTCAGCTCAAATTTATCTCCGCCTCTATGGAATGTTCTATGACACATCTTACTGTGCAGATCCCATCACTTCTAGCACTAGATTCGTTTCATAGCTTGCATCCTCCACAAAGCTCTCCAAACATTCCACGCTTTTTGACTGCTGCTAAAGGATTTTTTCTTCTCTACAAATTGCGTAGAATCTTAGTCAGGTGAACCCCCCTGCAATTTTGGAATAACATGAGCTAGGGCGTCCTGTAATGTGCTCGTTGACTAACTCTAAAAGAGTGTTAGTTAAGGGAATCAAACCATCACCTCGCCTCCTAGTAGCCTGCATTACTAACCACTCCACCATTGCTCCTTTGTAAGCATTACTGTAAGCAAATTTGCTCAATTTCTAGTTTTATTCGATTCGTATCACAGTTATTTTTCCTTCTCCACTGTGTGGATTTCAATGCTTCTAATGTAAAATTCGTTTTTCGTCTTCTTCATAAACGTCGTAGAATAATGGTCAAGCAAAACTTCTTGCAATCTCGAAGATAGCCGGACTGTGGCGTTCCAAAAAACATTCATTGTTGACTGCATGAGAATGATGGAGGGTGTGAATCGGTCTTCCGCTGCGCCGTGCATAGCAACCACTCGGCCAAGGTTCTCCCCACTATACGTATATAGGTAATAAGAATATGTAACACTGTGATGGACTCTCGTCTCGGTGACTGAAGACACTTCACTAAGCGCGCGTAAGTAGCAAAAACATCACGGAGTAGATTTCAATATAAAATCGTTATGCCGATAGCTCATGGGTGGTAAATTGGGTGACACCTTTAATTCGATGGTTTTTTGAAACCTCGTTTGAAACAATATAACCTGATAACATGTACGGTGACTGTCTTGATATGGATCTTCTTGCTAGGCTATATAAAAACTTGTCAATGACGTCTTTCTGCCGAAGTTATAAGAGTACTTGACTAAGTGAATTGCGAGTCAATTTACCTTTCCACGCTTTGAGCAAGGGAGAACACGGACGAGTCAGCCATTGCAACTATCCATATTGTACTGTGTAAATCATTTGTCAACAAGCTCGTATCTGCTGAATATTGGAAAGACTTGTTTTTTTTCATAATTAATCGGAGTGTATTGTGACGCGCATAAAACCAGTTGGAATTACGATCTTTTGTTAAATTTTGATAGAAAGAATGAAACGTTCGCACAGTTGTGATCAAAGAGATCAGCGTTTTTACTAGTACTTTTTAAATGAACCATAAGAGCGCCGTACACAATGACGGTTCATTATTGCTAAACTGCTTTTATGATCCTAACCTCGTCCTACAGTATGATATTCATTTTGACCAGTTGCAGGGCCATCTCCATGTGTATTTGATATCAAATCTTGGAGACGAACCGAAAAAACGGATTTTCAACAGCATATCATTGCTGAGACTTCTCAAAATTCTCTTCTGACTTTGCATTGAAAGTTCCCTTTCATTTTAAAACTTCTGTAGCATGCAGTATTCACTCGAAGTGTTCGTTATAATCAGTCTTACGGCAGGTTTATACCAAAAGTGTCGGAAACCTTTACGTAATTGTGAATATTTCCCAAAAGTGAAGGAGCCTTCTCTTTCTTTCCTTCAAACTACTATGTGAGATAATCTGATTAGATATCTTGAGCCCATCATGAGGTCTGTTATGGCACCTATACAGTGCTGGACAGCTGTTTCGATATTGAAACCTCATCACTGACACGGTGCCTTTCAGTTCGACCAATCGCTCACAGGGCGATGAACTCCCACCTAGACAGAAATCGACACTGAATAACAAATCACAGCAATTCAGGTGATCAAATGTCGCGACATTGCGTTACCCACAGTCGAGTTTGTGGCTGACAAAATGATTCATAACTTATCAATCGACTGTTTTTATAAAGCTCGCCCAAATCAGCGATAATCTTATAACATGCCTTCAGCTTGTAAGGGATTGGTTGAACAGAAAGGCACCGTTCTAGTGATAGGGCTGCACAATGCCGAAACACCTCTCTAGCACTGTATAAGTGCTATAACACACCACATGATAGACTTATGTTATGCTATCACATTATTATTGTTTTGAGCGAGATCCATAAATACAGTCGAATGAAAAGGTATAGTATAGGATATCTCAAAGGAGACATAACAGAAGTGACTGAGTGCACATATGTCATATATTTAGGTAGTTCCATAAGTTTTGGCACCAAGGTAATAAACACCAAATTTATTAACCATGAGTAATCAAAATTGCATGATTTTAGTATTGTTCAACCGCGCATTTTCTTGCAAACATTTTGGTATGCAACTTGCTTATACTTGATCTAAGATGAAGCTGCCTTCGGAACTTATTCGCTTGCTAGGCATGTGCGGATTCCACATAGGAGAAGATGCTAGCGCAGCGGCGTTCAAGATTATTGGGGCAATAATACGATTGGAGAAAGGCAGCTAGAAAAAAGTGGTCTGCGAAGTTTGAAGCTAAAGAGAACATTCTGGAATATCAGTGGAGCTCGGGCGGTTCACAGGTTCTCAATTAATCTTGCTCTCCGCTTCACTAGCATTTTTTCCTATAAGTCATTTATGCATGAGTAGCCAGAAAATTTGTTCTCACAACAGCTCCATCTTAAATCAACTATTGACAAGTTGCGTACCAAAATGTTTGTAAGGAAATGTACAATCGGGCGATACCAAAATCATGCACTTGTAATTGCTTGGGTTAATGAATTTGGTGTTTATTTGTCTGCTGCCAAAACTTATGGGACGACATGATGGCTTGCTGATGACTATCGATGAATTTACTTGGTTTTTATTATCTCCTCGGCACCACTATCAACAGTTTGTCTCTAAATTCGAGACTTCATTAGCCCAATGTCAAGACTGAACAACTGATCACGATATTAGAGAGCACTTCTAGCTATATCGCCTTACCCATGACATTCAGTCTGCACTACGGTGCCTTCCTGGAATACCGAGGCATCTATACTAGGGCGTCTCAAAATAAATAGCAAGAGTAACCTTGTCTTAGATATCTCCAGTACCAATATCCTGAACTCGTAAGGATAAGAGGTCCTGTGAGTTTGACTGAATCGATCTACCGCGTGGATGGATTATGCGCTCGTAATAAACTGGGGGATTTTTACTGCATTTACCCCCTCTCTGTTTGATTTCTTAGTACTTTCCTGCTATCGGAAAGAGTTTTTTGAAGCAACTCTTTTACTGAGCAAAGGTTTTTCACTAGAACACCCATAAATATTTTGAATTAGATCTCGAAGATTTCGAAAATTATCCCCCTCACAAAAAAACCTTCTAAAGGCTGTGGAAGTGAAATGAAAGTTACGTTTCACATGCGCTGGTCATTAGCGCGCTAATTTCTCGCTAGATCAAATCCTCCTTTTAAACCAGTTAATTTAATAACCCGAATCTCGGGATTTCGAAAGTGTATTGTATTCAAAAAAGGCTTTTTTCAGCGGTATAACAAAGATTTTAAAAATGTGTTTCACACACGCATATTTCTCGCAAGACAGAACCTTCCTCTAGGCTATCAGTAATGATTCGATCGCGTTAATGTCAGCAGTTCCAGCATTGTGTTTGTTTTTCGAAAAGACCTCTTCAGTGCACTGTAGCATGGAGAGTAATATTGTGCTTCAAACATCCGCGCATTGCTTGTCGCTAGGTTGCGCGGACAGCGATCGACCGCGCAGCGTCCACTTCTCCAAGACTTCCTCCTTACGTTCATTTGCTTTTCGCGCTTAGATTTGAGATAACGAATCATACTTGACAACATGATATGGAATAGAAAGCCTAAGCTTGCAAAATGATATAACAATGTTTCTTCTATATTTCCAATCAAGAAACACTAGAATGTCCACGAAACGAACAAAAGATTGTCTAGTAAATCACGAGAATGTGCGCGTTAACGCAAGAAGTGCGTTAAAACCAATTTAATTTTCCTTGCTACAGCGTTAAAAAAAGGCTCTCTTGAAAAGCGAGTACATTTTCGAAATCTGCCAAATTTACGCTATCCAGTAGTTTGCAAACTTTTAGTGCTACAACGTCGTAAGGCCTTTTCAAAATACAATTACATTTTTGACTTTTTCTGTACTTGAACTTTCAACTAAAGTTGTACTCTAGTGGAGAATCCTTGTTCAGCCGAATTCCTCCTTTGAAAAACTATTCCCAACGAAAAAACACCGATTTCTTTTCATGAAAAACAATTTATATAGCTCTGCTCGACATAGAAAAAACTGATCAGTACATTGGTAGGTGACAGTTTCTGCGATGAACTTTAGAAACTTTCACAACAGGAAATCTCATTCGATTTTCAAAATTAGAAAGCCTCCCTCCGTTTTATTTTATCTCTGTGGTGAGCAATAACTGATTCTGATGATGTTATCAGTCTGCTGAAACTTCGCGATGCCAAGGAGAAAACCGTAACTGTATCCGACTCTCACTTCGGCCGTGGTAAATCTTCTAAAAAATGTATTTTTTGGTCCTGAAAACTAACTGACGGCGTTAGAAATCATACATGTATCTTTGTGCATTCAATAGAAACTAATGGATTTAGAGCTCTTAAGAGATTACTTAGGCAGACAGGTTATGCGAAATGTCGTCTAAAAGGATTATTCGGATGGCTGATGTTTGTTTTTCGTTATCGTTTTGCAAGATTTTCTTAGAACTATTTATATTCTTTCATACTCAGTGATTGTTCTCTTTTAGTGTGTGCTTTACGTTTTACTCTCTGCAACTCTTCTATCGTCAAATCGATAAATGTTTGTTAATTTATTCTCATTCAAAGTCTGTACACAATTCCTACTTTTTTCAAACGTTAGCCCACTAATTCTTACTTATATAATTTACGGTAACTCAATATTTTAGAAAATGTGTCTTGCGATTTTGGATAATCCTCGAGGAGGTCGAAGTACTAGTCACTTGCATACTGAACGACTAAAGCGTTAAAAAAACTCTTTTTCCACTTTCACTTCCATTAATCTTTGCTATTGTTGTGTTAAGCGCATGTAGCGCAGTGGTTAGAGGTGCTCTGTGTCGTACACGAGGTCAATGGTTCGATCTGGCGCTCATGGCTCACCAAACCATCCATCCCTCTGGAGTGGGTAATTTGGTATCAGACTGGTCTCAGACTTGTCTGGCAGGATAAGCAGCACTGACTGGAATCACCGAGAGGCCAGCGCGAGCCGTCGTGAAGGCCAAATATGCATTCAATCACCTGATACGAATTTAAAGATTGAAGACGAAGGGCATGGCGCATCCCTCAAGGATTGATTAACGCAGAGAGCTCTATCGTTTACTGTAGTGTAGCTAACATTGCTATTTTTGCGAATATTTTCATTACTAACTTTGCTACAATTACAATTACTTCTATTAACTTTGCTTCGATCTCTTTGAATACTATTAAATCATGTGTAGATGACGATCAATGCCCAAGTAATCCAAGCTGACGCAGGTGTCTTGTCGTAACGCTCTCCGCACAGCCGAGTTGCTTAGTGAGTTGCACTTATTCCACGGAAACAGGCCAACGTTCTCCTAGCTTTTTGAATGTTTTTGGCGATGTGATAGCTACAAGATTATTTTTATCTGTCGTGCCATAAGTTCTAGCAGCTTACCCCGGAGCGGAAAATTTTCCTACTCATTCTCAGTCATGGTGGCTATGGTTGTGATCCTGCCACTCTTATGTATTGTAGTTCACTCAGAAGCGCCATATGCGCTCATTATGACGGTGAACGTCTTGATTGTTTCCACAATCAAGTTGGTCAAGTAATCGCTTCTTAGATTCTACTTTTGACGTCTCCAATTCCGAATCTAATGTTCTCTAAGAGAATAACTCTGATGAACTCTAATTACAAACATATCAATAATTCTGGTGTTATTGTTATAACTTTAGCTATCTTACCTTTTGTGATCTTAAGATCAGTCGTATAATTCGCAATTAACTGAGCCATTGATTTGGTCGAACTAATTTGGAAGCCAGTGATTGACGAAAAAGATTAGTAGAGGTGTGTAACGTTTGTAGAAAGGAGTAGTCCACAAACTTAAAACATCATCAAATCATTCAAAAACCTTTCTGCGTTCGTCTCTTGTTTATGACTTCTAACCACTTTATACTTTCTAATCACATGCTCCTAAAAGGTTTGGTAATCTTTTTCTTTTGAGCCACGCATGTGGTCTGTTATAGTTCAATTTATAGAGCCCGATACACGTGATTCGACCTTGACAGTATCCTAAGTCGAGCAGTACTCTTCGTCTTTTGCCGATCTTGTCGTGGGGCTTCAGTCCCCCATACTAAGAGTAGGCGACGGCGAACATTTTACACGATCCGTTAAGTGATCAAGTGAAATTATCACTGAATGGAAAGTGTTGTACACTCGATTGCTCTTGGCTGGTATCGTTTAATATATCATACCTTGTTCGAGTGTTTTCATAATACAGAATTGGCAAGAGACGAAAGGGTATTGCTTGAATGATGGACGTCAAGGTCGAAACACGTGTATTGGGCTCTATAAGTTACCCTATAACAGACCACATGCGTGGCTCAAAAAAAAAAGATTATCATCGAGCATATTAAAGTTTGAGCGTGGTCTTATGAAAACACTCAAAACGAAAGGTATGATATATTTTAACAAGATTCTGCCTACAAATTCGAACATACTTTGTGGAAATATTACTTTGATTTCAGAAAATAACGTGTAAAAATATTACATTGCATAATTCTACTTCTTTCATATGCAAAAAATCTTCAGCTTTATTGGATGATTTGAGAATCCTATTTGGTGACTTCCATAAAGACCAAAATATTGTGATCAACCTGATCAAAGCTTTATACGCTGCGCTTTTGCACTGCAGATCTCTGATTCCACCATATTTATTCCTAGACATCGAGGTATTCTCCTCTTTTTTTGGATCAATAAGCTTAGTTAGAAATCAATGCGTCTAGTCTCGATATTTCTTTTGATTATAATTATGATAGTACCGACCCGACACCATTTGGAAACAATTATCAAATCGTCCTCATACAACTGCTATTACTGCTGCTGTCCTAATGATCAACTAAAAAGTTAAACATACCGGCTGCAATCGTTTTACTGAATTGAAAATGGAGTTGATTTTTAGCGACCAATCAACAAAAAAAACTTTTTTTGGCGTTTTAAATTTTTGAATTTCTGTTAAGCTTGTAGCTGGCGACATAAATTCAAAGAAGTCCTTAGCCACCATTGGCAGAGAGTGATATTTGAATGATGAAAGCTATATCGCGTATGCAAATGAGAGATATTTGTAAATTATCAGCATGTTTGTTGAAAAAATTGTACAGTAGCACGAAAGATACTTTGTGGTGCACGGAGGTTTAACATCTTCTTTTGCTTTGTGGTCTTTGAGAAAAAAGCTGCAGTCGTCTGTTGAGGTCGTTCGCATGTGATATCTCCCATACATTTCGTTGAACGTTATTCAGTGCTAATTTCTTTCAGTGCTGCCGTCACATGTGACTGCTCCCCTATCCATCACGTCACTTTCAGTTGCTGAGTGACTCGAAGGACATCTACAATGTATCCATTTGTCTTTGTCACGTTGTACATTTATTGAGCACTTCCTGCTCGCTTGAGTATCACTAAGAGCCTGATGCATTTTTCACACTATCCTCGTAAAGAAGTCTGAAAATGGAGTCGCATTCTTTACTACTGCACATCTGAAATAGCGTGAAAGATATTCATTGACGTCTACCTCAACCGTCGGCCATTGCACTTGCCTTTTCAATTCTTTTCTTTCCGCTATAGAGGCTCATGTATCAACTCCGATCTCTGATCGACGAGATTTGCATTCTCTTTCTCACCGTCACGATATCGGATACTTCCAGCATAATCCTATCGACAGGGCGTTTAATAACTCTCAGTGGCCTCTCATAGTGTTTACGTAATATTCATCCTTTCCAGGCATACTATAGGGCCGAAATAATGACTTAATGGATAGATTTGGAAATGAGTGTGCACTGAAATACATTCGTATTAACGAAAGTGAAAGGCAGAATCTGAACAAATTATCAAATTTCTCATGAATATCGTTTCTCTAATGACTAAAAGTAGCTCAACTTTCCATTACCGCTGTCAAAATCGATTAGCAATCGCTCGATTGGCTAACGTTGAAACGATGTCGTAAGCAAAGAAAAAATGATATAGCTGTCTCCCATCGACTTCTGTTTCTCTTTCCAAACTTGAACTTGGACTTGGACGGTCCGTCTTTATTAGTTGTGTGGACCTCAGCACATATTCCATTCGTCCCTTTGCTGCGCGACAGTCGTCCATGGACGGTGCTCTAATTTGAGCATGGCACCTGGTGCGAGTGTCATACCGTGACCTGAAAAATATGGGCAGATGCGAGTACAGCTCCATAATTCTTTCATCGAGCACGCAGCCCAACGTATATGTGGTCGTCCTCGAGGACGCGTACATTGTTGTGGAATGCACTTTACAGTTCTTCTCGTCCCGTCTGTTCTTCTCGGCATATGACCGGCCCTCACCTTTGCAAACATCCTAATACAATTTTTCACTGTTGGAGACAAAACCTTCTATTCAGTTGGATTAGAGAATGGACACATTTGCTTTGATTTCCTCTCACTCATTCTAGCTCTATAGCAATCCCTCTGAAATACCTTAAATGTTAGTACGACTCAGGATAGTCTTAGTACTACGTCTTACTTCATAAGCATAATGGTACTGTATAACTTCTTCAATTAAACAAACTATTTCTTCACTCCAGTAAACCTCCTCACAGCAGACAGAACCTCATCACTGTCGTTGCTCATACATTAGCACGATGGTGAAACTCATCAGATGATTCACTGTTATGAGGCCATTTGCCACAATTTTTGGACTTTATTCATGTAACACGATAAGAAACGATACAACAGTGATATAATGGATGAATTCCTTGAAAGATTTAAGCGTTGAATATGTCTCTATGCTCGTCAATGTGTGAGGACCCTCTTCCAAAACATTTTGCGAAACGGAACACGGGCGATGGCAAAGCGATGCACAATTTTCTTCACGAGTGTTACGGAATGAGTTGCAAAGGTATAATGAATGTCGGGCAGCAGCCCGCCAACATTTCACGGATGTTACATTATTTGAAATTTGTTGCACGGAAGCAATCTTCTAGTTTTCTTTGATGCTCTTGTCGCGAGATTTTTGCATACATCAACTTCCAGAACTTAGTCACCCTCTTGGTCATCACTCTCCATGAAGTGAGATCACTCGATTTTTTAAGCGTCAAATTATATATATATTCATTGATCCGACTCGACTACACATATTTTTACAGATCGTCGCACTATTCTCGTTCGAGCTACTGTTTTACATGTTTTGTTCACTAGACTTGCCTGCGAAATCTTTTATCGTTAGAGGACTTTGTCATTTTCATGAATATTCTCAAATGTTTGTTCATAGAGTGGAATTTTCCTAAAATCCTATAATACCTCTGCTGAAACGTTCTCAAATATTTACCGCAATGAGTAGTCTCTATCTTATGCGGATCAGTGGAAGCTTTTTCATATAGATCTGACTCAAATTCATCAGTCTCTGAGAGATGGAAGGTGACTGCCTTGGAACACAGCTGAACATACGACTACGCAAGCATTGCGTGACATTCCCAATCACTGCAAATCTCTAGCCTTCCTTTTCTTCCAATATTAGTGAGATATGTTGATTAATTACTATTTTCTTGGAAAGTAACGCAAGTTTGCTAGAAGCAGGACTTTGATAAATGTAATTTTGATAGAAGTTTCGGTAGTTATAAATTCTTAGGTGTCATCTTAACGACTTCCACTTTTTATTAGTCGCACAAAGTCCTTATAGACGTGGAATATTGATGTTTGCTCGTGGCAGCTTTGTGTATGCTTTTAAAAAATGAGTGAATCATTATTCATTACTGAAGTTAAAATGTAGGTTCTCAGAGTTCCACTAATAACTTTTGTCTCTACGAATCAATACTCCACTAGTCACCGCGTTAATAATCAGATTTTAAGGTTGGAGAAACTATCTGCAGTTTATTCATTGCTGAGATGCGCCCTTTGATATATAATATATTCTTAAATGAATGTAATTATGTTATAAATCATTTTGATCCACATTTCTCGCTGTATAATTTGTTGCTAATGGTGTTTTACTTGCTGTTTATTTTACTATTTATTCTATGCTAGAGAAGAGTAAGAATTGGTCATAGGACAGCACAGACACTACTCGTAGCATCAACAACACATTTGACCTAAGAACCGCTAAGAAACGTAGAGTGCAGTGATGGTCCATAAAACTTCGCAAAGTATATGAGAGCTCTGAAGTTTAGAAACGCGGAAGTTGACGACGAGCAACTGAGAGCAGTTTTTCAAGGATGATCCTTTTGTGAATAAACGCCATGTTGCAGAAGAGCTCGACTTTTACCTTTAAACGATCATTTGCCATTCGTCAAGAGTAAAACACAAGTAGTTACAGATTAAGACCGCCAAAAAACGGCAATTACTTTCGCAATCAACAAATAATTTTTCTTTTTGCCTGAATAGTTGCGGGTTGTTTTACTTTCGCCTCAATACTTCACATTCGTCTTACTCAGCCAGTTATCTTCGTTAACATGTCGTGAGAATCCATATGTACTTTTGTATACACATTAGCGACCTTTTATGGAGAAATTCATGTTTTTGGGCACATTAATCTAGTAATTATATTAGGATTGCAAGTTTTGCATCTCGTTAATTTTGTGTTTTCACCATTACTGAGAATATTTAGGTTGTTATTTCACGATAGCGATTTTTAACTTTGCCCTTTATTACTAATCAGACACTTTCTGAAGACTTTTCTTCGATTCCAAGGCAGTCAGCAGGGACAGCTGAACGCAAATTTCCTGTAAATATGGAAAACTCCTCCCTCATTCCTTCTTTTTAGGTTTTGCTGTTTATGACTTAAACGATAAGACCAGTCAGATTGTTTGATGCAGTTGAAAGATCGTAAACCAAAAAGGCGTTAGGTTGCCCAAAAATTCAGGTTCATCTGCAGTTTTACGCCAAATGTCCCAGCGGCTGTGGCTCGTATTGGTTAACAGATAGGGGCCAATCTAAGCCGAGTTTAATGGATAGTCGGTCCTGAAAAAATCCCAAGAAGTGAATTGCTCCTGAAAATTGATAGGTCGCATTTTAGTGTCAAACAGACCGAGTCACGGTAATTTTTTCCGCAGTCCTCACTGATGCAGCTCTATTGAAATCTTGTGAATATGCAAGGCATAATTATAATAACATCCATCTGGATAATATATTATTGATAACAAATTTATAATAAGAAATTTCAGCACAGGTGTTCCTTGATGACTAGGAATCCTGGTTATGCCCATCCTCGCTATCGAAGGAGTGAGTACATTTAGTCCTGCTGGGTTCTTTTTGCAAACTTTGATACCTACCAATTTTCATGACTAGCGCAAAGGATGGAGCTAAAATTCGTGTCTTTGCGAACTTACTCTCTTTTCTACAACACACAGTAGTATTTCATCAGTCAGAAAACTCAATGCGCAAGCAAACCACAGAATGTGGAGAGTAATAGCTTACAATCTATGGTTGTAAGCGGCGTGCATGCTACTAATAACTATATAACCGCGACCTGTTATAAGCACATAACTGCCAACATTCGAAAGTGTTTTGAAACATATGCTTGACTTGTTTCTGCATTTTTTGTAGCCCTGCACGTCCCATGTAATTAATTTGATCTCTATACGACCGAAATTGAAATAACGGCTAATTGCCTTTTATTAATCGTATAGAGGTCAATAAACTTATTCAAAAAAAAATGTCTTCACATATTTTCAAGTGCAGCATAGAAGTTTGCGGCTGTGAATAGTGGAAGTTATAAAACATTTAATTACAATTGCTTTATTGAGTCTGTTTTCGTAGTCGTTCGTTGGCTTAAGAAATGATGATCCTAAGCTTTGTTTGTCAAACGACCTCCATGGCCAAGTGCTGCTTGCAGAAGAAGAGAACAAAGAAAAAGAAGAAAAAAGATACAGAGAAAGAAAAAGAAGTGTGTCGTTTCAACTTCAAAATGAATTTTTTGATATTTTGTTATGAAATTTTATGGCTAAGCAAACATAATCGCTTTGAAAAAATAGACTGTAAATCGATGAACCTATGTAAACGTATGTTTAGTGGAAAGAATGTTCAATTTTTCTTAAAAATTTCCACTTTCCTTTACGAATTGTGTGGAATGTATTCGTGTTTTCTGGGCTTTTCGAAAAACCTTTTCTCTTGACTGTTAGCAATCATCCGAAAGCTTGAGAAATGCTGGCTTAATTCTAAACTTGCGAAGAGACTTGTGAAAAAAAACGACGTAGAGCACGTAAACTTAGAGCGCACGACCACTGACAAAGGTTGCAGCTATGACTAATGTTGATATCGGGGAATAAGTGGATAGTCCTCAAAGTCCACTAATGACGAAAAGTTGCTTCGAATCAATGAATTAGTATCGCATTGCAATGTGCAGTATCATTGTTGACAAGCATTTCATCATTACTTTGTATTTCATATGTTCCATCAAAAGATGCCCTGAATGAAGTCACTTCTATCATTTTCAGCAGTTACTGATGGTTAAACCCCATTGTTGGTGATAAAAATCTAAATTCTTTAGAAAACTACACTTTGTCATAATAACGCGCTGCCTTCGCCGCGCTATCCCGCCGCCTGCTGCGTGAAAAATCGACATAGGATTCCTGGGATTAACATAGGCGGCGTTGGTCATTGTGCGCCTCAAGGAGTTTTGCCACTTTGCAGGTGTATTCCTTTCTACAGACCGTAAAAACCCCAAATATACTCTACTTCGTGCTCTCATTGGACAAAATGTGACTTTTTATCTCTGCAGTGGGAAGTACCTAACTTTTCCCGCGTAATGTAACATCTTCGTCGTCGATTCCTCTATATGGAAAGGGGTACATCCCCCACAAGGAATTGACACAAACGAAGGGCGCCGTGCTACTGGTGAGGCTGTAAAGCAGAAACACGTGTCTGTTTTTTTTACAAGTGCCATATCACACCTCATGAAAGGCTCAAAATATGTTATCAGATTATGCCTACTCTTGATAGAATTTTGGTGGAAGCGCCGACCATCTACTCTTCCTAGAAGATCCTACTGTGTGATTGAACCTCAGCAGAATACACTTTTCTAACAAATACCGCAAGACTGCAAACAAAGAACGATTTTTTTGTGCGGTTTAGAATTGCTACCCTCTGCTGTCTCTTTTACTTTCCCATGCACAATAATCGCTGTGATCTCAAGACATCTGCTAATAGGTTGTAGAAAAGTTTTGTCGTATTACCTGAAAAAGATTTTCAAACGTGTATCTTGTGCGAATCTCAGCTCATCAGAAAGCTCGCTTTCTTGTGCATCTGACGATATATGATTAGTCTACATAGCTTTGAAAATGAAACTGTCCAATCAAGAAATTTGTCCATTGCTCTATTTCCACTACAAATTGAGTGTTACCGTTTTTGAGGCTCATCGACAAATGTGCAAGGCGTATTGCAACGACATTTGTAATATCTGTACAACTGTACTGTCTTGATGCGGAAAGAGACTCTTCGACTATTAATTTGTTCTCTAGAGCTCAATTGGTGTACAAATAAATTTTTTATGCATTTGAAAATAAAAACTTTTTATACAGCCTATTATTTTCTTCTTTATTATGCAGACCATATTCTACCGGTCAATTTTGAATTGCTGTCTTTTGATGGCTTTCCTATTGAGCATTCAACATCCCATGAATAAACATTTAAGAGGTCTCCATTGACGTGAACGCCTATTCTTTGTCTAACTAACTCAAGTTTCTTGCTGGCACCTGCGGAAGTGAGGCTGACCTTCAATCTCCGATTCAGAGCGAATCTCAAGATTTCTCTCTCATTTCTATAGAAATTGCCTCTAAGTATTCAGATACGCTAATCTTTTTCAAATTATCCGCTGAGCTACACAGAATCTGGAATTTTTAAGGGTATCTATCCTTACTTTGATGGTTAAATAAAAACGTTCTTGTCACTAAAGTGAAGACAGAGCTGCTTTTAGCGAAATGTCAGCGAACCCTTAGACCCCTCTCCCCCCTTTGGTGAATTATAAGTTATTGAACTTTTTATCGCCTTAAGTCACCCAGACGAAAGACGAATTTATTGCTTTAAGTCGCATTTCGAAGTGTAGAATTCGTGCTGCCAAAATCTACTTATGTCTTGCCTGACTTTTAAATCAAATGGTGATAACAGATCTATCGAAATGCTATTTTCATAGCGAATTCCACTATAGGAATATTGATGGATGAATAGTAGCGAGAATTTAGGTGTAAAGTTCCTCTACTGCTCATGGAAGATCCTTGTTGATATGAATGCTTCGATTTTCTAGAGGTTCTGTCGCATCAGAGCCGAACTCATTCTAGCTGATGTGAGCCATAGTAGGTTTCTGCGGCTTCTACGATGCTCACAATTGCATAAGACTTGGTGCTTCACGTAATACAACCACTACTCTCCTTTACTGTTATATTTTGTCATTCCTGTTGTAGATAACTCAGTTGAAGCGGAATTTCTAAACGGCAGACATTAAGTGGAATATTTGATTTTTGACGGCTCCACTGAGTACTCTTTCGTTTTTAAATAGTACGCTATTGGAAAATTGCTGGAATTCAACTAGTTGGTGTGAAAAAGCCTGAGATAGAGTGCCGATCCGTGTCAGCAGAATGTTCCTCAAGCTACAAGATTCATCTTTTCGGCATCGGATGCTTTATCCTCCTTGGCCGGAAATATAGTATATTGCTTTTTACATTGAAAAATGTGAACAGACTGTAGACGTTTGAGTGCTTAAGCTTCTTCTATTATTTGAATCGACTTAACAATTTACGCTCAACGATAAAGTTTGCTCAGGAGCTTTGAACGATTCCTTTTTTTATTCATTTAATTTTTTTCAGTTTTCTGAGCTTCTTCTTGCTGAAACAGGTATTTTACCATACAGTATTTGCTTGATTTTAAAGAAAAATTGAAATTAGTATCCGCTGAAATTTCGAAAACGCAGAAATCCCATCGCACTCATTGCTTAGAGAAGTAATCACACCTCAACTAGGTGCTCGTTCCATGCCAACCTTATCACATGGACAGATATTGGAACTATTCACATTTATTGAGAAATTTTTGTTTATCAGTATGACTCTTTTTTCTCGGGCGAAACTTCATGAACATTCAATTAGAGACGAGCTCTAGAACTAGTGGAAACTAGATCCTTTCGTTATTATTTAAGCCAACATGTCATGTGGTCTGGTAAAGGCTCTTGTACAGCCCGAGACACGTGTTTCGTCCTTACAGACTCATCAGCCGGGCAGAACCCGTCGTCTGTCGATCTTTCCATAGTCAGTTCTCTCGGGAGCGTCACACTCCTTATATATAGTTATCGGCGACCTACGCTTTACACACCATGTCAGGTGGAACATTCACCTAACTCAGAGTGTTTTCGCACTCGATTGCTAGCTGGCTGGTATTTTTATCATATTATACCTTTCCTTCGAGTGCTTTATTAAGACCACGCTCAAATTTTCTGAGTTAGGTGAATGTTCCACCTGACATGGTGTGTAAAGCGTAGGTCGTCGATAACTATATATAAGGAGTGTGACGCTCCCGAGAGAACTGACTATGAAAAATCGACAGACGACGGGTTCTGCCCGGCTGATGAGTCTGTAAGGACGAAACACGTGTCTCGGGCTGTACAAGAGCCTTTACCAGACCACATGACATGTTGGCTTAAATAATAACGAAAGGATCTATTGAAATTTGAGCGTGGTCTTAATAAAGCACTCGAAGGAAAGGTATAATATTAGAAACTTTATTCCCATTAGTGGAAGTTTTCAAATCGAAAATGATTATACTGTCTATTCATAGTTTCTTCACGAGCAGTTATAACTTTACATTGACTTGAAAGCAGAGCTATGGACTGCATGTTACTATTATAAGTTCAAAAAATCGAAGTATAATATAATTTCTATCGATTATTTCAGCACAATGACGGACGAGCGCAATACAGCTTATGTGAATCGACCAGAAAGCGAAATGGATATGATGATAGGGTTTTTTCTTATGAATGGTATCTGTATTAGTGAGTGATTTTTCTTCTAGGCAGTCCATCATTTACATAACAGCCAATATGTGTCAAGGCAATATCAGTGCATGGTTTTTTGAAAAGGCTTCAGCTTTTGAACTGAAAAAGCCCTTCAAAAAGATTAGAAAAGTAAGCTTTACGAAGAGGAATAATACGAGGATCTACAGCAATACTTACTCCTAAAAAGGCACAAAATTTCAATTTTTTTGAAGTCATCAGTATTCTTCTTTCGCTTTTGTGAACCTCATATTCCCAAAAAGGAAAGTGAATGTGCTAAATTTCATTTACCCTGAGACGACGATCACACTGGATTAATCTCATTTGCGTCCACCGAGCTTGCTCTAGTGCTTCTAAGAACTTCAGAGTTCAAACAAATCCGAAAACAAAGTAGTTAATGAGAACCAGCTCTGTTGATTTCTCAATTCCTTTAGTGGTAAATCTATAGCTAAAATATCGGCTGTTGCTGACGAACCCGGTCTATTGTGCATGACATAGAGGTTTTTGCGTCGAATCTGATCACGCTGAACTTTGTAAAATTTTGCCGTGTCTCATCGACCAGCCAAACAAGACATTCTTCATAATGATATTAAACCGTCATCAAATAATGTTGTGTCGGAGTTTGAGCGACACTGACGTCCTAATGCGGTTGAATGTTGCAACCTGATCACTAACGGATATAGAGAGTTAGGAGATAGTGTACCGTAAATTTTCTCGCACTATTGTTTTATTCATTTTTCCCACGTTGCATCGGATTATTGCCAAAAGGCTGTAATGTGCTGGAGAATGTTTTAGTAGTTTTCACCCAGCTGAGAATCGAAGTGAATCAGCAGCAGTTCCGCTCGATTCTGCTTTACGAATATTAATCAAGGAACAATGTAAGGTAAGCGGCCGAGAAGATTTACACTGCGTTTGGGCCAGTTACTACTACGATCAGAATGTACGCCACTGATTCAAGCGTTTGGGCTAAGGCAATACGGGCTGTTAAAGGTAACCTCGTTTGACCGGCCAGTCACCTTTGACGAAGACGCTCTGCACTGTGAGCTGCAAGTGAATGCGGATGCTAGTACCAGGGATTTGACGCAGACACTTGGATACGGTCCTAGCACCATTACTCGTCTTTGATTGAAGTAGATCACCACAAAATGATGTATTGATAGACACTTCATGCATTGACCGACCACGATCGCTCTAAACGCGTGACCATTTGCGATAGTCTTCTGAGTCTTTTCGGTTATAAGGAGACAAAGACCTCATTTGCTGGACAGCAACTTTCAGTAGGAGAGTTAGTAACTACTTGAGAGCTTGAATTTCTGGCTACAACTTCACGCGGCTGGTCTTCAAAATATGCCTTTTTCGACATTGTTACAAAAGGAAATTCCCTGTGTTTCAAACGCGCATATTTCTCGCCGAACAGAATTTTTTCTTTGAACTTTTAGTAATCATTCGATAGCGTAAAGTTTGCTGATCTCAACGAGGTTTTAATATCCTGAAAAGACTGTCTCTCTGCAACGCAACAGGGAAAATAAGATTGGTTAACATGAGGGAGCAAGCTGGTCCCTGGCCAAATCATCGGCCGTTGGGCGAGGCAGCAATGGGGGTTGCGCAATTATCAGTCGATTTTTTGAGCAAGGAACGCTTAGAGAAAATTTCGTAGTATCTGAACATCTTCGAGCCACTGTTGGAAGCAATTACGACGTTCTGACCTCCTGAATTTCTTAGAAGTGACGACCGATTTATCCGTATTCGTGGCAAGATAAAAGTCTCCAAAATTTTTCGTAGCAGAGTCATACTTTTTATCTGGTGTTTTCTTTCATTGTGGAGAAACGATTCCTAATTGAATAGCAAAAATTCGCAACAGCATAGGAGCAGTCGAAAATCGATCGATAATTGCGCGACCCTTATTGCTGCCTCGCCCAGCGGCCGGTGAATTGGCCAAAGCTCAGCGCCACACTTCTATAGGATAATGCTTGACCTCTCATTGCGAACAAGGCTAGATCGTGGCACCACATTCGCCATATAGCTCTGATATTGCTCCATCGGATCGTCATCTCCTGCACGCCCAGAATCAGCATCTGCAGGTTTACGATCACCGGCCTCATTCTTTCTAAGAGTATGGGTCATCCAATCCTTGCCAGCAAACGGTTGCACACTTTGACCCATGATGGTGATTACATTGTTGAATTTTATTTTAATGATTAACTTCTGAGTTAACAAAAGCGAGGAAATGCGAAAGAAATAGGGGGTACTGCAATACATGTTGTCTATTGCGTCAGTCATATCCACCATGCTTCCTGAGTTGGCAAACTGACACAGTACTCTCTAAGGGAAGATCCTTCTAATCTATCGAGCAGTGGAATGTCATTAAACATCCTTAAGTTAAGTTGACTAGCGTTCATCATTATGCGTGCAAAAGATTCCTCAATCGTTAGTCCAACCTTTAAGAAAATCCGCTAAACTTTGTGGATGATGGATGGTCGAAAAAGAAGTTGAATAAGAATTGCATTAGGATTTGAGCATTCTGAGGAGGAGGGTCATTCAAATACTTATATTTGATTGATAATTTTATCCATGGGCAATGGATATTGCTCCTAAAGAAAAATGAAGAGAATTCTTCGATAGGCATATTCAATATTGTAGAAATGCTTTACAATAGAACACTTTTTCACTACTTCATTTACACATAAACGGAATTGTTAGATTTCTTTTTTGAGAATTGTAGCATGCGTTTAGGCCTGACTAAAATGTAGACGAGATAATCTGAAAGCAGTTGATCATCTCTTAAAGTATAGATTCGAACTGATTCTCTTCTTGTTCAGCAGAGAATCCCTCATTCCATTACACTATTGCTAAATACTAAATAGATTATGTGAGGTCAGTGAAATGTCTTTTAAACTATGTTAACTTTTAGCTTTTTTCCTCTTATTTGGACTCTGCGTGATATTCTCTTGTTTACGACAACGACCAAAAATCTTCTGTAAGCGAAAATCGGAGGACCGGCAAAAATCGCTTCCCGTAACTACGCCGAAATTCCAAAGTTTGCTTATTTCCATATATATATATATATATATATAATATCATAATATTTGCTCTTAACATGTTTTATGAATACTTCTTCTTTGTTTCAGCGCTAGTGAAACGGACGATACTATCAAGTCCAATTCATCTCGCAAGGAGACCATCTGGAGACATCGAATGTACTGCGGAAGGAAAACCACTTTCAGCGATGAATGGTGACGAAGAACAGGTAAGATGTGCGATCATCGTGCGTGCTGTGGGGAATGACAAAGCTCAACAGAAATATGTATGATCAGACAGAATGCCTTTTTTGTTTAACCGCTTTTGGCGGTGATATCATGTTATAAACATACTCAATGATGTCAATGGTGTACAAATTTTTGACGTAACGGGGACTGGAACCCGCATTTCACCATTCCCAGGGCGTGTGCTTAACCAAGTGCACTACTGTTGCCTATTTTGCCACCACTCTTTCTCAATTGGAAAGAGGTATAGGCCGCCCAGGGTTGGTTAATCATTCGGGGTGCGCCATATATTCAACTTCCTTCCTAGCAATGGAGAAGTAAACAGTTACAAACTGCGGTTCTTCTCCGATATCCGAGAACAAATGAACATTCAACCCTACTTGCTGGACAAGAACTGTACTTAAGAGTGCTAGCAATCACTCAAGAGCTTAAATCTTTGGATAGCGCTGTACGTGTTCCTTCTTGGAAAGACCCTTTTGTGACACTTCGGCGAGGAAGACTTTTTTGTTTCATATACGCTTATTTTTCGAAAGACGGAGCTCTTTCTTCGAATATGAGTAAAAATTTCATAGCAAAAGTTTTCACGATTCCAACGCTCTGCTTATCTTCTGGAAATACCGTTTCTCTGTAGTGTGATAGGAAAAATAAGATCATGTTCCACATCTCTGGTGAGCTTGTTTTTCGACTACTCCTGTCGTAGGGCCTGGTGGCCGCACATTCGATGCGGCTGCCCGCCACGTCCGATCGATAGAGATTATGTGAAAAGCGGTTTTTGTCGTTTGATTAGGGTTTTTTCTCCGCTTCGAAAGAAGCACGAGATCAAACGCATGACTTTGATACTGAAAGATTTTCTCTACGCGTTCATGTGCTTTGCGTGCTTCCAGCGAGGCAGTTCTAAGATTGCGCGACCGATGTAAAGCATAATTTTATTCTAAATTTTGTAGCGTTATAGAAGGGTGTTTAGAAAAAACGACTATACTCCGCGCTAGCCAGAAAGTTAAGCTTCCGAATAATCACTAACACTCTTGTCAAAAGTTCTTGTCCACCTAATGGGATCGAATACTCATTTGTTTCCGGACAACTGAAAATAACTCAAATCGCTCTACACTGAGCTGCATTGGGCGATCAATGTATCAAGTAAGTGTTTCCAACCTCCGAAGTTTGGCACCAGTTTTCTCAGTTTCAAGGGAAGAAAGTGGGTAGTGAGGATGCGACAACGAATTAATGCACAAAACATTTATTGTAAGGTGCCTCTAAGTACTGCGCTGCACTCTCATTCACAAATTGATTTTGAAACATTGAGAATAGAGCCTCTTTTGCTTTTCTCTAAACTTATGACAAACTCGACAGCCAACCTATCGGCGATTTCAAAAGTGCAGAGTAGTACTTAATCGATAGTTGGATACGGTATTACTAAAAGTGGCTTGGTTTTGAAAGGGCCTGCTCGTAAATTTTGTGAATTTTCTTACTAGGCCACTGGTAATTAATCAAAAGCTTAATCAAATCCTGATAATTCTTGAAGTATATTTGTTTTTTCAAAGGACTTTTACAGCGCTGCAGGGGCGATAATAATAGTGCATTTCACACCCAGCGCATTATCATTGTTTATTTGTTAGGGAATTTTCCTCTATTTCGTAAAAATTCCTAGACTTTTATGATGTAATTATCAAGGAAACTTTGCCTTACCATTCTTCGTGCTTAGGACTTTCATTTTCATTTTATTCTGATAGGTAGACCTTTTGGTAAGCCTAAGCCTGATCAGCCCCAGCTTGAACATGAAAGCATATGAGCGTGTTAAGAGAATACCGATCAACAGAGTTGTACGTTTTGTCTAGAGTTCTTCAAACAGAGAAAATTCTCAAAGCTAATAACGAGAATCGCGCACCGCAAGTGAATCGCCCTGCGAGATCGATCCACGGCCATTCGCACACCCTAATCGCCAAGAAATACGCGCTTCAAAAGAGTTGTAGAGAAAAACATGGAGTAGGAGCACCGAAATACGCACTGTCAAATGATTACTAATAATCTTGTAAAAAAAGCTGTGTACAGTGAAAATGCCCGAAACGCGTCGAGTATGAAAAAGATTTTATTTTCGTTACTATAGCGCACTAAAATCGCTTTCTTGGATATAAAGCGCAAATGAAGAAAAAACGATTTTCGCTATTCGTTTGGAAAGTTTTCCTTCATTTCAACTAACTTCCTGTTTTTTGCATCAGAATTGTTGAAGAGAAGTTTTTCATTGTTTTATGTGCAGCAGCTCTCATTTTCATTCCATATTGCCAAATAAAGCTGATATGAAGTTCAAGCGACTAGCAAACTTCCTCGGGTATAACCCAAAATCTTCTTCCCTCTTTTGCAGTGCTATAAAAATGTTTTGAATCCAAAACAAACTTTAAAACTGGTAAAAATTGAGCTTTTGGGCAAGTTTTAAAAGTGTAGCCACGAATATTCTATAAACTTCACTAGCAAAAAGCTCCTGCTGAAGGTATACATATTTTTCTCTTGGCTTCTACAATGTTTGGAGAAGGCTTAGTACTTTTTTTAAAGGCAGTCATTTTCAAGGCATTGAGGACAATACGTTTTCCGCTTTTTTAGTACTTTAATAGTCATTCAATAGCCTAAATCTCAATCGTTTCAATCTTTTTCAGTGTCAACTTTTTTCTTGAAAAGACTACTAAGCGCGATGTAAGAGTAAGAAAGAAAAAACTCTTTACTCAACTCTTTGACGCACTTCCCGTAGGACAGAGCTTCGGGTCTGAAGTTGCAGTAGTCTTCGTCAGATTGGGACTCGACAATTAATAGCGTACCTTGTTTCTGATAGACTTCTTAATGGGCTTTAGAAGCTAAAAGAAAGTTGGGTTCCGCACTTGGCACGCATGTCTTATCGGCTAGGGTGTGTGAGTGGCTGTGTGTCAATCACGCGGTTGATTGGTCGTGCACAAGTTTAGCTTAAGAATAATTTTTAGCTCGAATATATGACTCTGATATTCCAAGATTCCCTCTACACGTCTACATGCCCTTTTGCTTAGCCCAGGCGGCTCAAACTTGGGTCTATTAACGTGTTTATCTGGCACTATGAGATGAAAGTGGAAAGTCTGATCCACATAACAATAAAAAAGATGTTTCATCAATTACAATACGCAAAACCTAAAAATCTCCAGGAACCGGAGAAAACGTTTTCAGATTCAACAGAAATAAGCGAGAAAACACGCCGAATATGAAGCGTAATTTTATTTTCACTGCTACAGAGCTTTAAAGTGTTTTTTTTTCTAGTCAACAAGCGCAACATTGATGCTGTCGACATTCAAGGTGTGGAATGACTTCTCCCGAAAGCAGAAAGTACGGGGTCTCAAAGGGTTTAAATTGATATTTCGTGAACAAAAATTAGGGGTCTTATCAAGATTCATACACGATAATGAGATCAGTGTTTTTCAAGCTATCAAATAGCTGCCAAATATCTGATGAAAAGCCCTATGAAGCAGGAAATTCAATAAATTCCACGTGCATCCAAATAAATGCACGTCATTCTCTAAGGATCAGGTCTCATCAGTTGTTCATACAGTATTTACTACTTAAAACTGTCCTGCAATTGTATTTTTATGCTAACTGTATTTTGATGAAGCTTCTACTTTTTCAAGCAATGACTTGAAGAGCCTTGTGATTGGAGGTGCCCCTATGATATACTAGTTCTTGCTCCCACTCCATTTTTCTTCATCGCTTGGAACGTTTGCACTAGATTAGTCCGAAATGATAAAAAGTGACTTCATACACCGGCTCGCCACCTTGACTTGTTGTGTAAACTAGAAATACATACAGTGACTTTTACGATGCTACGGTTAGTGTTGAATGCATGATGCAACTTTGGAGGTTGGTCAACGCTGACTACTTAATCTTTCAACCGCAAATTTCTTAATAAGCTACGAATTAATTGTACTTATCAACCGACGAAGTTTTTTACGTATAGAGAAAGTGGCAAAAGGTGAGTGCAGTCAGCTAAAAAAACTTCAAGTGTTTCAGGTTGATGAGAATACCGTCATTCCTAAGCAAAATGCTGGGCATGTATTAGCAATGTATAGCACTCAGCAGGAAGAGAAAGAGTTATTTTCGAAGACGTCGATCATACGGCAGAACTTGCTTGGGCCATTGAGCTTTGACGATCTGCACTACACGTAGTCTTCAAGATGAACATTATAATGTCTAATGATATTGATGATGATGTTTTCGAAATGCTACAGTCTCCCCTTTTTGCTCATTTTTTGCCAATTACACTGTTATTTAACGGACTGTTGACAAAATATTATAGGCACTTCTAACAATATGCGACTCAATCTTCCCCGTTGATCCATCGTACGTCGCCGCTAAAATGTCTTAAAAGTCTAGAATGTTTCATGGTACCAATTTCCAGGCATCAGTTCTTGAGGCATGACCAGCACAATGGTTTTTGAGAGTTCCCTTCAACATATACATAGCCGTTTCTTCTAAAGCGAGCATAGCTGAAATTTGACCCGTTGTGCCTCGATGACCATAATATCATGTTGGTGCGGATGTAATTGCGTTTTTAGCAGTCTGGATCTGTAATTACTTTTATTTCACTTTTGACGAATAGCGAACGTCCGTAGAATGGTCGATGTTGAGATCATTGTGACATCTCGCGTGGTCTTATGAAGATTAGCTTTGATGACTGCCCTCTATTAGTGTTGTCAATATCACATGGTTGACCGTTACGCCTCTCATCTTCAAGTGTCCCTTCTCCTTACCAAAACTTCTCAGATTGCCATTGTACTATGCGTTTGTTAACGTCTGATCCAAATGCATCGTTGATGTTTCGATTGTCTCTGCTGCTTTACGACTTATTCGAACGCACTATCTAAAATCGCGATTACTTTTCTTCCAACTAGCATCCTTCCTATAGTCTTAACAGCAAGTGATAGGTCATTAGCAATGAAGTATAAAGCGAGACCTGCGCATTAGAATGACGTATAACATAGCCGTTTTATATCAAAATATATTCCAATACCAAACTGCGTAAATTCAAGAATGCATAAATTGCAGATCCTTTTTCACCAACTGTAACTCTAGGTATGTCTGATAATAAGAGAACACTCTATCGAACCACTACGTAGGCCAGATATGCAACCACTCAACTCCATAATGGCCCGAATGAAGCTGAACACATGATGCATCTTTGTTGTGTCATAGAGTTTGTTGTGAAATAACAATTGTATCCAGCAAGCATGAGCGTGGTAGTTGAGCGAGCTCTGCGTCGTACACAAGGTCGACGGTTTGATCTCGCGCTCGTGGCTCACCAAGCTATCCATCCTTTGGGGCCGGTAAATTGCAATAAGGCAGGTTTCAAAGTTGTCTGGGAGGATAAGCAGCACTGACTCGATACAGCGAAAGGCCACCGCGAGTCATCGTAAGGGCCAGACATGCATTCAATCACCTCGAACGAAGCTAGATTGAACACGAATGCATGGCGCATCCTTTAAAGATTGACCAACGCCTAGAGCTTTATCTTCTATCTTTTTTATTCACCAAGCAAATAATTTAGGAGTTCATTGATCAAAGTCAATAAAAACACATTTTCATGGTGATGTTGATGATTTCAGGTCATACTGTTCGTTTAGGAAATGAATCAAGGTTAAGTTGCTTATTGTAACTGCCTATCAACTTTGGGTATCTACTGTTATTATGATAGTGAATGTTTTCAATTTTCTACTCTACTGTCTTTTCATTTTGTTTGAATTTCTTCTCTTGTGTCACCAAATATTATGAAGATGCCTGTCAGTCGGTAACCTATTCGGGTCTCTTTCCACGTACTATTGTATCCTTTTCCTACGTTCTTTTGCCATTGTTCAGAACAATTCTTCCGAGAATCGTGTCTTTTTCCTTCGCTTTAATGTTACAAATGACTATTCTTAATTGTTTGATCTATAAATCATAAATTCGTTTAACTGTTTTATTAACTGTTTTGAACAAGGACACAAAGGAAAAATACAATTAATGATCGAATATTAAATTTCAATATCATGAATGAAGGGACTATGGGTACCCAATATATCACGCGGTTCATTTGATGGGAACACGGTTTACAACGGGATTTTATGTAAATGACCGGGATGAATGATTCTAACCGGGCACCGGAAGAACGACGATGAGGCAGAGTTTTAACACTGGGATATAAGGAAAACAGTATAAAATTTTCTGTACACTTCACCGGGAGTTTAGCGTAAAACGTTTGGAATAAGAAACAAAAACACGGAGGAAAATTATCGAGCTAACCAAAATTTAGACCTCGGCGTGTTCTTAAGGGCTGAGCGAAAGACGAACAAGATGCTTGATTCGAATTCCGCTACTACAATAGAGACATCAAGAACTAGCGGGTCTAGAGATTTTAGTAAACATATACACACACGCACACACATGCACACTAACTCACATAAAGAAGGGTGTTTGTGATGATAGGGCTATGTACAAGACGGAAAAAAAACTGAGAGTCCCTTAGCGATCTATTTATGATACATAAACATTAAGTTCAAACGCGACGATGTGTGCTTGAGAAGAACAATATTTGGGGAAAGAGGCTCTTGTATCACATCTATGGGAACGCGGTAAATACGCACACGCTGACGGACGATTTGCACGTAGACGATATCGTACCGCTTCAACGCATGGACGAGATAACCGCTGAGGTCTGAGAATCTAGCCGAATCCTATAAACTATGCATGACGGTATACACACCACGTACACATATAAATGAATGAGGCAGCAGCAAACATATCACCTTGTACTAACAAAGATATTTTGATGGACAAGTTCACACACAGACACACATCACCGAATAACTACACCGGGCACTAACCAAAAAGATAAGTAAAAGTTGTATATAGAAGTCTGAAAAGGCATATGCTCCTTTGTCGAATCTGATCAGTAAAGTAACGTGTAGTATCAGGGAGTACGATATAAAAATGCGCTAACCGGGCATCGAAAACACGAATGAGAAACAACACTTGTTTAAATGGAGAAAAGAGCAGACACAAGTATCTTATATGTGCAGTACGAGAAAGGAAAGAAAGCAAAGCAAAACGCGCAAGTAAAACTCTTTTTTGTGAAAGAATCGTATATCGAGATGGCCAAAAAAATTTAGGGCATAGTAGATGGACTGTTTTCGAAAGAAGTCACTACTCTAGCGAAGGGGCTAAAAACTGTTCGCATTGACTGGGATGTAACGGAAGAAGAAGCGGTAGAATGTAGTGAGAACCATATGCGAAAAAGCGGCGACGGTGATGCGATGAAGTAGGCGGCCTACTCAAGCCCATGCTCATACTGCGACGGCGGACGACTCGACTGCCTCCTAAAATAGTGTTGCTTGAGAAATGATACAACAAGCTGTAGTGTCGTTTGCAAAACTATCCTATATTTGAATAGAAAACAATCAATGTAAAGATGACCTGATCCTAGGATTTTTCCTTGTTCTCATGATGCAACAGAAAAAACGTAGAAAGTTTATTGTAGCTCAGAGATTAACCCGTTCGGGACACCAAGAGAGATCGCTGCGCACAGCATAAATTGGAGAGCGGCGCGTGATTTCTGATATTTAACCAGATTTCTTTTTCTGTTTCAAAAAAGTTCCAAGGTTTCCTGTTTTACTTTGATACAACACGATTTACTCTAAGCGCTCAAATGCTTTGGAACACGTATTGCTCTTATGTGTGGAGAAAAACGCCCGTTTACTATTCATTCATACCGTAGTTGGCATTTAGTTAATGTAATAAGTTGTACGGAGGATGATACGACATAAATCTTTGATTTTTGGTAATTTTCATTATATACAACGCCCAAAAGGAATCACATCGGTAGAAATCAAAAGTTGGCCAAAATGATGATGCATACTGCATACGAGACCAGTTCATCAATGACTCTCAACAATTTTGCGATTATTAGTGTAATTTAGAAGTTAAGACTTACATATAGAGCGCACTTTCTTCTATCGTTCCATGAGCATTCGACTTTTATTTATCTACTTATGGTTTACTATGAACATTATTCGGCGTTGAAACCATTGCCACTAGGCATGTCCACTGATTCTGCGTGTTACACGTATTTTTTTAATGTTCTCAAGACGAATGTATTTCCTTTAAATTTCAACTTCTCAAAATAACTCCAATGTGGCAACGTGCAGGTAGTTGTGGCCGTCCACCAGATAATCACACCTGGTTTGACCAGATATTTCTATGGGTATTCCCTTCACCTTCATCGCTTGAATACATAGGCATTGTTGATTTCTAGAAATTACTTATAGCTCTCATATCCGAAATCAAATGCCTTCAAGTTACTGCAAAATCAGCGAGAAGCCATGTGCGTTTTTAGGAAAACTAATAAAAGTGCTGCATATTCCTGTTTGTTCATGTTTTCACTCGGAATTCACTGCCTTCTCAGATACGCCTTGGGATGTTGTCGACTGAGAAAACAGCGGATCAATTTGACTACACCAGTTCCAGAGAGGAGAAAGGCTTCGAAACTTCAACCAAAATCCTACTGTCTCCTATTCTCAAAAAGAGAACATCCATGAAGAGATACACAGTGCACTGTCTTAGAAAGTGTCGTCACCCAAAATCCTGCCTTACTCCTTGATAACGATGGAAGTCGCTCAAGGAAACGTAAAGCTCACGTACAAGGAACTAGTCAACTTCTACGAAATGTTCATGACAGATATTTGGGAGTAGATTGTAGAAAAAACACATTTATGGTCATCGGACAAGTGATGAATAGAAAAAGATTACTTACTCGCCCAAGGTAGGCGACAAGTATGCGTAATAAGAGTTGGAAATATGCTCATTTCCAAAGCATGCCGTTTCTCTACCGAATTATACGAATGATTGAGACGCATGGGCGTTCTTCTTCCCAGAGATACCTATAGAAATGTTTCCAAAGATATGCTACTCTTTCGTGACGATTAAGTGTTCGGCCATCTAAACTATACCATATGATGACAACGAAGCCTGCTATAAAGTTCAAACAACACGCTAACTGCCCCAAGGTGAGGCGCATTTCTTATCGTCGGTACAGTGAACTATGACGCCTTCATCAAAACGGAGCTGAGTACTAAAATCTTCACTTTTCAACTACCCAATACTTCATTAGAAAAATAGGAAGTACTACTTTCCAATCATAGGAAGCATAAGAACGCAAGGGTAAACTGTTAACGAGCGCTAGTATATAAGCAGAACAACTTGATGTCACCTGATGTTGATCATATAAGTCATTAAGTAGAAAATCTATGTCGTTATTGGAAAGTTTGAAAAAAACTCGATAAAGAAAATGGGTTTTTTCCGGGAGCGCACTCCACAAACTGAAACGTAGGGACTCAACCAAGGCTTACGTCGACAACATACTTAATCTCCCTCCAAGAGATATACGTTGTAGAAAACGTAATTTCAAATTACACTCTTGCGATATCGTCAAAAGAAATTTGAAGAAAGAGAGAGTTAGGAATGCGTTGTTACTACAAAGATGTAGCTATCGTGTCAAAAAGTAGGGATTCTTGAGATGCATTGAAATTATTAGGTTGGAAAGAAAATTTCCATCATTTGGATGGGAATGTCGTTTTTTTGCATGAATCGTTTATGGTTTTCATATCACTTGAAATGTCTACTTCTTGCGCATCTATTGATAATTAATTTGTCTATATCTGCTGCAGAATGGAATTGTCGAGAGAATAAAAGCGTTTCATGATGCTTTACGAGTAAAAATTTGGTTCAAATGCTGCTGATACAGTTCACCGAATCGACAAAGGCTTTGGGCGACCGTACGGTTGGAGAATGGAATCGACCGATCTTAACTGCGAGCAACTGGACAGAGTTTATGACAAGCTGGCCGAGAAGTACCCAGAACTTGATCGTCGAAAGCGCGCCTTGTTTCAGCTGAACAACGCAAAACCCCACACAGTCAATAAGATTAAAGCAAAAATTGAAGAACTGAACGGAGTTGAGATCACTGTATCCACCCAATAGTCTGGACGTTGCTTCATTTGATTACGTCCTTTTCCGATCAGTGCAACACTTTTTGGAAGATAGCCGATTCAAATCTTCAATAAAGTTGAAGATACATGTCAAGAGTTTTTTGAACTCAAGGCCAAAGGAGTGGAACTTCGGTCAGATCCAAAACCTGGCGGACCGATGGCAAAAAGTGGTGGATAATGATGGCGTGTACTTTGAAGAATAGTTGTTGCTGCTTGTTGTCTGGATATATGCATAAATTTTGAATATTTTATCAAACGATGAAAACTTTCATTCCAACCCATATTTTGGTACGGATACTCTTCTGAATCATTCTGATCTTTCTTTAATAAAAATTCATCTTTTTTAGCGGCAGTTTTCGTAAAATCAAAATTTTAATTTAACTACCAACAAACGCTGCTGTAAAGTCTAAACATTAGGATTATTACGCCGAAAGCAAAAGCTTATCTTTGTTTCGAAGTAGAGCATAGTATGGACGTTTTCTTTTTGAAAAAGAAGGGCTTAGTATAGAAATAAGCACTTTTCATATATCGAATAACTGCAAAAACATGTATAGAATTAGAAAAAAATCTCAATAACAGTTGGAAATGAGTTCCTTTTCCAGGAATGTGTTTTCTTCATAGAAACATTCGAAATTTCTGGCACGTGGTTGCTTTTTGCTACACATACCTTTACAAGAATTTCATAACTGACATTCTATCCTTTCGTGACGACAAAGTGTTTCTAATATATAAAACTTACTTATAAGTATCATTACACCCATGGTTATATGGTTCAAGCGATTGGCTAAGTTGTTTGGGCGCAAAATGTAATCTTCTTTTCGCTCTTACAGCGCTCTGTAGAAACCTTTCCAAGAGGCTGTTTTGGCTTTAGAGTGGTCGAGATTTGAGCAGCCGAATTACTACTACATGTTCAGCAAACAACGATCCTAAAATTTCAGCAAAGCAAACAAGGAATCTTAATTGGAAAACATATTTTAATCTTCGCTGCTACAACGCAGCGAGAAGAGATTTTCAGAAAGGTAACACATTTTTGAAGTTGCCGAGATTTGTGTTTTTGAATGACTATTGAAAGTTCGAGAAAACAGTTTTCTTTAGCGAAAAACGCCTCTAATCAATGGCGTACCAGCACACCTACACGCCGTCCCGAACGGGCTAATGATTGCAAACCCGATACTACTGATATGAAATTATTTCGAAAATTAAGGCAATCAAATTATTCGGGTGCTACTTTTGTTACATTTACTGCCACAACCTACTTTCTTGAGTCTCTCATTTAGTTCGGACGCTTCAGAGTCTTCCATATCTTCATCAACCTCAGGAAAATCTTCCTTCGCAGCTAATGAACTCAACGATTGTTGCGGTTGCACTATCGGCGCATGTGATACGTTCAGAGCCTAAATGATGATAAAATTTCTAAATTCAAAACACAAGTTACTTCACGAACCACTCTTTTTAATGCTCGCTTGATGTTTGTATATCTTTTTTTTTTTTTGGAAGATGGCTGAAGTTTCGGCAATTTCTTCTTTCTCGGAGCATTGAAAACGTACTATACCAAACCATATTTAACTTTCGGTTGACATTTTCTTCAGTATAGTGTGAACCTATTTCAAAAGTCAATTGAAATGCTTATATAATGAAGAAAATTCACCGTATATAGCTTACTCAATTGAGAAAATAAATTTGAGATTAGGTGCCATGTCATCTACAATATTCAGAAACTTTACTTTTCTCTTCATTCCTAAATTTTCGAAACGGAAAAGCATCAAAAATTCCGCGCTGACGTTTTTGAACTGCCTCAGGATTGCCGCTGCAACTTCAAATTAGTCTCTCAATGAGTATACAGTCAGACCGATTTTATAACTATATTTCCTTTACAAAAAGAAATGATAATTGTAAATCATCAGGTTGAGGAAGAAGTTCCTTAACACCTGTTAAAAATTCAAAGTTTATACATGATTCAAACTAAAAACAGTAATAATCACTCTTCATGATAAAGTCCATCATTATTCACGATCTTCTGCCAACGATTTGCAAGATTACGGATCTGCTTGAAATTGACATTCCTTGGGCTTTGATAAAAAAAACTCTTGATATGCCACTTCGACTTAATCAAATGTCTCGAATCGGCGTCAATGCACGAAATATTTCATTGCGACGGAAACTGAGCCGTAATCGGACGGTGCAGCATCGGGACTGTAGGCTGAGTGCGGCAAGACCATGACTCCCTCCACCTCATCAAGTTTTTCCTTAGTTTTCTTTGCATTGTGAGGTGAGGGGATTGTCTTGCTGAAACAGCGCGCGCCTTCGATAATTAATGTTGGGTACTTTTCCTTCAACATATCGTTGCCTTGCGAGTTTTTTGAGGAAATATCCTGAGATATCCCACGAATTCACAATATCCGATACTGTGTGGAATGAACATAAAATCTGAATGTTTCGTGGGTTTTAGGGATCTTTTTCCTCAACCTAGTAGATATAGTTTGAAATTGTGGGTGGTCTAGCTCTGAGGAAGGCAACATTGGCGAAACTTCAGCTATTTTCTAAGAGAAAGTATCACTACCTTGCCCAAGCTTTAGGAAAGGATAGTCGATAATTCATGCAGTTATAGTGGCTCTTTCGATTTGTTGTAAATTGTTCGAAATTTCTACATTAGAAACTCCCATCATCTTGACAGGGTTCTTCTGACGCCGCAGTGGCGGTAATGGTGAAGGCAGCAAAGGTCGCAAACCCCGATGGTGACACCAAGGAAACTTCGCGATTACACGCAGTCGTGTGGTGGAGGGAAGTTCCAAAGCAATTATCGGATCACAAACGATGACATGAAAAGCAAAAACTGAGTAAGGTGTAAGAAATGTGGGATTTGAATAGTTTGAAGTCTTGCAATGACAGTGAACACCATAAGACGCTTGAAAGCAAATAAATGTGCTTTGTCCATGGCGATAAGCGAATGACAGTGAAGAAGGTGTATCATCACTAACTAGAACTAGGTATCCAACAAGAATGAAGATGAAGAATGTGGGCTAAGAAGGTGTTAAATAGTTTGATCTATTTAGTGAAAAGTGTCCGCATCTGGTAGAGGAAATACTGGAAGATGAGAAGACAACACCTATGACGACATATTTTGTTCCAATCAATGGACTCAATCTGAGAAACTGTAAAGCAAGCAAGCCGCTGTAAATATGTTCTTTGAAAGGAAGCTTACGAGCAACAAAACAGTGTAACGTAGAATACAAGATGGAAACCAATCACCTGAATAAAAGATGATTTCGAAAAATGGAAAATGTTTCAGAAAAAAAACTGCCACAGTTGTTAAGCGCTGGCGCTGCCTAGCAGCACAATGGATCCGGAGCACTTCAGAGATCGCGAGCTGGTTAGTAGATAAGATAGATGGAACAGCCTCAGATGTAATGTACACATTAAAAACCTGAACCCTTCTTAGATCAACAGTATTCGTGGTGGGCATTTTCGATTACGTTATCAACAAATTGAGGTTTGTGATTCAGAATGGTGAGTGAGAATTCAGAGCACAAAACTACAAATACAACATTTTATTGCAGATCACGTGGATTTAATACAGATTGCGTCTAAAAACAACCACCGAGTTCCACGACATCTCATGTGCACGAAATGGAAAATCAATTATAATTACATTTCGTGGTAACCTTGCCGATGCTTAACTCACATCAAATGCAGAGATACAATTGAACTAATTGTGACAGATAGAAAAATTAACAAAGACGACGGGAGTGAGATATGATGAACTTTCTATAACGACATGTTTTAGTGAATTCGTAACCACTATCGTTGAAATTCCATCGCACAGAACGGCTGCGTTGTCAGTGGATTCTCTTGAACTTTGTAATAACATCAGATAAAGTGAACATCAAAGATGACATTTGAAACCCTTCATACCGACTACGCCCCTGTGCCGTATTGATAAAACTTGATAGAGAATTGCCTGTGTTCAAACCAAAGACACTCCGATTGAGACCACGCCGCAAGGAGAGAGCGATGTAAACTCTGTTCTAGATAAGATCAGATCTTTATCAACTTACACTAATGGAACGGTTGAAAGAAAACTGGATGCCGTCCGTCGAGTTTTCAATGACCTTCAGGAGGCATTTGATTTTCTGTAAGGTGTAACGTAACGATGTTTCCAGAGCAACTATCAAACAGGAATTCCTTCAGATCGACATAAGAAAAAATGAAACCATATGGAGTACTATAAAACTCTTTAGAAAATCCTATGATTTCCTTGAAAAAAGTACAGTGAAGCAATACCTTCCCATAAAAATCTTTCACATAAGCTTTCATGTCGCAAAAATGCTGCCGAAGAAAAAGGTGGGTTCAAGAAGGATTAGGAGATATTGATAATAAATATTTGAAAGCGCTTAGCAACATCTGCTACAAAAAAAAACGGAACACCACTTAGTTTTTCCCCTTCATCAACAATTTGTTAATTCTGGAACAATGATTTTCCCTGAAAACATACATTGACTGAAAAACTATTGTTTGTTTCGTTGTGGTGCGAAAAAGAGATAATTGAGTCCTTACGAGAATCGGAAGCATCTTCTTATTCAGATAATGAAGCATCATAAAAAACTGAGGCGCTTTTAATAACTATGGAAATGGCTAGAGAACAAAAACTTCAAAGAAGATGTTTGAATTGGTTCAATATAAAAGTTCGGAAAAAATCGTTCGATTCTATTAAAAACATTTAAAACTACTATACTTTAAGAAAAGTCTCCTGCAAGTTAAAAAGAAGTCAGCGTAAAGTAGACTAAATCGGAATTAAGTGATTGCATGACAGAAATACAGATAGTAAATAGCTTCTTTGAAATATTTCAACATGTTTGAGTTAGTAAAATAAAGCTCTAATTGACTCTTGTCTACGTTGAGAGAACTATGCTTTAGTTCTAACTCCTTGCTTATTACTTATTACTTTTTCTAACGCATTGTATGATGTGAAGTACAACCACGAGGTTACTAGAGTTCTGTTCATAACTCTCATAAGGACCAAATTATGAAGTTAATCGTAAATATGTTTTTTTAGCCTAAAAATCTTACACAGACAATTTTTTACAACGCTCATACCTGTCTAGTGGAATGATGAAGATGGATTAGGCTGGACGGGTTCAAAAGCTCTGCACTGATTGCACTGATTTGTCAGTATAGAGATATAAACTAAGGTAATCAGGAAAATCGATATTAGGAACAGATTTCAGATGCAGAAGTCAGTACATATGGGCCTCCGAAATCTCAAGGAGAATGTTTGAGATAACTTCCTAACATTTGCCTTATTTGCAAGAGAATAGACATGAGTTTACATTTCAGAGGAATTCCTACGTGTCCTTTCAATACTATTAAATAACTTTGTATAAAATGAACCTAATAGCACAAAAAATATAATAAAGACCGACCTGCAGCCAGTTAAGAACGATTTGGTTGCTTTGTGAGACTGATGATGTTGGTTGTTGAGGAGGATTGGACAGAGCCAGCAACGAAGTAGCATCTGCTAAAGCTGATGGAGTCGGACGTGGTCGATCTAAATATCAAATCAAACTATTTACATGCTGTTTAGATGAGGTCGTTCTGAGTTCGAATGAATAAGAACACTTCACAATTATGGTGATAGATGCAAATCTGTTACCACAGCTTATTTTGAGTCTTCATAACTAAACAAGTGTTCATCGTATTTACTCGTTTTGAAGCGAACTTCCAACTTCACTTCACTTGGTGTTTCTCATTATTAGATAGAAAAATCTCTCGAAATTTTCGATAAGTTTGACCCTTACAGGAAACAGATACACTAAAGAGTTGTGACAAGAAAGATCACGTGTTAACTGTCAGTGATTCTTATTCACATTAGAACTGGAAGCATTAGGCAATAATACCACTTTTTCATTATTAAGCGAATCATCCGATTTTCATGACATAGACGTCGCTTAAGTTAAAAAACGCAAACCTGCTCTCCCTCTAATTAGATTTCGTATTCAAAAAATACCTCAGTAGGTAATGGGGAAAGCCCAGGTAGGTTATACATCTAAGTCTTACTATGCTTTTCCTAGAAAGTTCGCGATGATACTAAACGGTATGTTTTAAACATAATGAGATTTTTAGGTCTTACTTCAATAGAACATAGCTTTGGCCATGATTAATCTGAACGATGCGCCAGGTATTCAACTATATTAAACATTGTAGAAATTAACGAATGCATATTTCGCCTAAAGAGAAGCTTGAGCGGCCTACTGATGAATCATATCAGCACTTGATAACATGCCGGACAAATCTGTTATTATTTTGCCCAATAGTGGGATCAAAGCAAAGAATACGCGTAAAATTGAAGGGCACCTGTAGCTACTGTGCAATCAAAATACACCTCACCGGCTGCTGGAGATGTATCCCGAGCGTTGGCTTGACTATTATTCACAACACATTTTCGCATATGCTTCTCCAATGTCGAATGAACCGAGAACGGCATCTGACAGATGTAACAACGATACGTTTCCTAAATGTATGATTAATCATTCAATATTCCTCCTTTGAAACAACTGAAAAAATTCCATGTTTTCTCCATTTGATGCCGAACATAAGGTTTATTCTGACAACTGACACCTTTGGTGGTTTTGCTTTTTCGAAAGCTTGGATAGATCAGGTTGCCTACAACCCAATCAGCCAGACGCCTCCACTACTCCATCAGGAGGGAAATCACCAAGCCTAGATTTTGATCGAATCATCCGCAGAACAATTTTTCAACATACTGACCGCTTTTTTGAAGCTTCCACTGAGTTATACAAGTGGAAATCAACCGTGTAGCGTTTCAATGTACTACGAATGCACCTCCTGTATCAAAATAGCTCTTACATACTGAGTCATATCACGTGTGATTATGAAGCATTCCTTCCTTTAGATTGACGAAGTTTATCGAAAACGCCTCTTTATGGTGACTTCTATTTCAAATCGCAAGAAGAAACAAAAAAAATAAAATTCACTATTTAGTTATTTATGTTACAATTCACTAAAAACGTAAGAACAACGTGACAACATAACATATTAACATGTAAAAAAACAATAATGATGACAATAACAATGATAATAATAATATTAATAGTAATGATAATTGTAGCATAACGATAATAAACGTGTACGGCTTGCCGATTCATCAGCTGATGGCTATTTTGAATGAATGCTTGGGCTGCTCAGTCTTCAGATGCTCGAGAAGATATTTCTCCCAAAAGAGAAGGTTGGCAGTGAGACAGTGGCTAGCACCGTCTTGATATTGTCTTCATGACAAGTGAAAACCCTGGTAATTGACCTTCGTCCTTACTTTAATGTAGATATATGGATAATTGTCTGGTTATCAGTTCGACACAAGAGGAAATAGATATTTTGGATTGTTGTACGAGTAGACACAGTACATTGAATTCACCCATGAAGTTTCGAAAGGAAACTGTCTTCTATAACGAACATGCAAATCAAACTATCTAAGAACGTCCACAGTACCAAGTAGTAGTAAAAGCCGAGTAACAAAGATATACTGGCTCACTATTCTTCCTCTCACTCCTCACGCAGAGATCAGATGTAAAAATCATGCTCCGAACAGCAGTCGATGTGCGCACAAAAAAGAGGAGAAGGTAGAATTTGAAATTCGCTCGGCAAATACCATTTTTAATGGATACGAATATGTAGCACTTTAAGATAGGTTTAAAGGAAATAACGCGCTTGTAACGATAATTCTAGCAAGCAAAGTACCGTTTATCCCACCATTTTCTCAAACAATATAAGTGTGGGTAACAAACGCGGTCTCAAAAGAGCAGGCTTAGAGAAGCAATGGTCGAAATACTACCGAATACTCCTAGGTGTCAGATAGTTTGCAACGTTCATGCGGCTGTCTTTGTATGAAGCAAGAGTGCATAATGTGCCCTAGCCATGACTATGGTGATTGCATGAGAACGGATATTGTTTATTTCTCTTGCAAAGCATGCGGCGACAAGCATATTGGAGATATGGGCAGGTGCTCTGCTTCCATTTGAATGAACATCTAGTCGGCTAGCTTACATATAGATCAAGTACTCCATCAGAATCGCATGGGACACAGACGCAGGATTCTTAAGTATGAGCCGCCATCCTCGCAAAGGAAGATGATAATCAACGCACAAGATTTTGGAAGCGCTTTGAATGAACACCATCAATTCAAACATAAGCCGCAGGAAGGACTGCCTCGCAATCAAACGTGGTATGGCACAATTTATATGTTGTTACATTGATGTAGGAGGTGCATCGCAGCCCATGTGATCTTTGGTTATCTCTACTTGAACAACTCATTGCAAAATCCACAAATAGAGGTGAGTATGTTTGAAACCTCTTTTACACTTGATGCGATCAAAATCCGAGTCTGTGATTTCTTGTTCCAAAGTAACGGAAGCGCTTGGTTGACTAGTTAATGGGCAAGCTGGTCTTTCCAGGATCCGAAGAAGGCGAAACCTCCAAAATGTCAGTTACTGGAATAGACTGTGGTATGAAAACTTCGTGTTTGGCCTAAAAAGAAAAAACAAGGATTACTGAAGAAAGCTGAGATCATGGAAAATCGGTCATGGGAATGAAAAAAACTTTAACTAAACATCTACACAACCGCAAATCGAGAAGTGACGTTCAATCTTTCCGGATATACCAAAGGGTAAACATACACTTCCCGCTCATAAACACTGCCCAGCGTTCCGGCGTCACTCTGCTCTTTTCCAATAAGTTTAAAATGTTGATGACGGCGATAACCATCTTTGTTTGCTGGTCAACCCAATTTATGACGCTCACCTTGCCTTGTTGTCCATGAGTGCGCATATGCCGGGTGAGCTTCGAACTCTGAGCACAAGCGTACGGACACAGCTTGCATTGGTAAGGTTTCTCACCAGTATGACTTCGTAGATGAACAATCAAATTCGAACGATTAGTGAAGACCTATAACATAATAGTGTTGCACATTCAAGCTTGAAACTGTCCACTATCCTTAACACAGTGTCATTTACAGTTTACAGCAAGCTTGAACGTTGTATCGTTCTTAAATAATGACTAAGACTTGACAATGAGCTGAAATTTTGATTATAAATCAGCAATTGATTGATCGTTTGATGAAAGCACCCGACAATAACAGGTTTTCCTGGGAAATATTACCTACGATCCTTGTCCAAAGTGAAAATATGGCACACGGGAATAATGTGAAAACCCGTTTTGGTAGTTAATTACTTATGTTCATATTTATATTAAGAGCAACTAACGCAGTGCTTAGTAATGCGATTCATCAGGAAGTAAGGTAATAGCAAAAATGCTGTTTCGTTCCCTCAGCCAACACTCTTACAAAAAGTCAACGAACGCCTTGACGAACGTCTTAGCTCGGCAATCCTCAAGAGCAAGGGGAGTCGACTAAACCAGCCTTCTACGACATTCACAATGAAGGCGAACTCAAGTAGCAACCGGAACAACACATGAGATGTTTGTAGATATTTGTGGGGGATGAATGCGACAACACGGATGGAATGGAACAAGTGGTGGGATACACACAGAAATGTGATACCCGATCATGTAAAAAAATTCTGTTAACCCCTTTGATAGTCTTGCACTGCTCTAAATCAAGTTTCTAGTTGAGTTCATTTAAACGGGCCCTAGTGGATTTTTTCCCACGATGGATGTGGTCGATGTGGTCTTCGAATTCTCATTACGAATAAGAAAGCTTGAAGGTATTGAATAACATTCTCGAACTAGTCAACTGTAGTTCAGAAAGTCAAAAATCGATTGAACTGATATTTTTCATGCCTAATGATCGGTACCAACTCATTTCCAAAAAAACCTGAGTCTTATGAGAAATGTTAAAATATTGATTCCACTGACAAAGTTACAGTAGCTTACCATTTTTGATAATAAAAAAAGACTTTTTGGCAGTTTTCTTCTCAATTTCAAACGAATCTAATGATAGTTTAGTAGAGCCGATATCATATTTGTCATTAAGCCACCTCGAGGAAGCTACAGATCAAAATCGTCTTAAGAACAGAACTTCGTCTACTTACTCGACAGAGTAGAAAGTCTAAAGATTATTGGTTACTTTTGCTAATTGTGGGATTGAGCATAAAGCTTCGAATACGAAAGAACACCACGCGTCCGTGGGTGTTTGAGTAAATGAGGTGAAAATCGCATACCTTGCTGCAGAAGGTGCAGCGTTCTTTTTTTACATTCACTTGACGTCGAGCGGCCGGTTCAGCAAGTTCACCATCGTCCACAACGATCAGCTATCAAAAACAATATTGAGAAGAGAAAGCACAAAGGAATTTTTTTAAACGTTAAAAATGTGCTATAGTTCATGCGAGTACTGCTAAGAGTTTTGGTGCCATTATGTTGTCAACCCTATTCCGATACTGTACATTGTCGCATTACGACCGGAAGTTGTTCGTGGGTGTTCATTCGTGGGTTGCAATTGCGCAGGTAGAGTTCACTCTTCAACATGACCACCCATGTAGAATAAGAGTTCGACTTTTTTATTCGGACTTCGAGACGAATAAATCAATGCCAGGAACAGTTGCCGTTCTAACAAAAACGAAATCAAAAGTATTAAGATAGGGTTTTCCAACTCCCTTTTCTGCCTTTCGCTCTCTGCTGATAAAACAAAATATCTGCTCTCACGATGGGTCTCCACGGTATCGTTAATAACACAGATCATATATGAGAGCCATAAAGAGCCGTCATATGTAAGGAGACTGAGCTCCGTGTTTATAATACATCGAAGCAGTAAAGGGTCACAGAATTATGTTGTGATCGCAAATTCCTAACCCTTGTACTTCATCGAAGAAAGCATGAGATAAAGTTGGAAAGTATTTAATTTTATTAGAGTGCGTATAGCGGCATATACTTCTCAGTCTCAACGATCGCTGTAGCAACTTCGCCACAAAAAGGCAGTTTTCCTTCGACTGTCCTCTAGAGAAGCTCAAGTTACTTTCGAAAGTATCGGAGAATCAACTGACCAACTCAACGGTCGACTAGTCTGTTTTCGTTTTTAGACTTGACGATTCACTAGCGAACTGTTATGCAACTAGAGAGGTTAATGTTCCCTTCACTCTGTTATATGTCATCCATAGAGCTCAAACTAGTTTTTTAATGAACATAATCGCCACAAAAGTTACCAAGGACTAGACGTTTAAGAAATTTCACATATGTCACGTCTTTGAGATCTAGAGAGCCCAGTATACAAGCCAACGTTAAAGAGATCACCCTGTTCAGCTAGAAATGACACTAAGTAGAGTAAATTTCACAGAGGTGTAGCAACATCTATGAACAGACTATTGCCGATGATAACGACTGACAAAGAATGAACCTTGAAAATATGCTGAAAATTCGTACAGTTCCAGAAAGTGTACCATCTACTTGTTCAAGTAGATCATGATTTTTTTCACTTTACCAGTAGAAAACATTTGTGACGAAGTTATTGAAAGTAAACATAAACTGTTGCCTGACAGATGATATTCGCAGTCAATAAATCTTTTGATCTCCTCTGGTCTGTGATTTGTGCTTACACCTCGCCAGACAGTAAATTCTCTAACGTGAATTTACTTCTCGAACTGGACTACCTATATTAAAGAATCGGATGAGATGTGACACGCTCAGCCATCTAGTTGATTTGCTAATGTTTTTTGGCTAGGTTTTTTTCAAGAAATCCCAGAAATCTAACCAAGGGCAAACAAATCGTCATCAAGGACAAGCACAAGTCTATATGGGTCGTAGGAAGGTGCGCTGTCACCTGTCACCTGTGTCCCGTTGATCGTCGAGTGACTCGAGCGGGTACCAGCAACTCTTCCATTTTTCCCTATCGCGTGCAAGAGTAGCCCAGTGGGTCCCCCTCGCTCTAGGGATTCGCTGAGCATCATATCTTTCTTCTATAGCTTTCGTGAAGAAATCGGACCAACGGGTCAGTGGTCTTCCTTTAGAGCGCTTGACGTCCCGAGGAATCCAGTCGGTAACGGTTCTCGTCCATCGGTTGTCATTGAAGCGCATCACGTGTCCGGCCCACCTTATCGATATCCTGGCGTGTAGAACGGCGTCTCTGATTTTCGATCGTTGACGTAGGTCGGAACTTCGGATCCTTTCTCTCATTTGCGAGATACGGGATACTCCTAGCATCGACCTTTCGACTGCGCGTTCGATAACGGCAAGTGATCTTTCATCCTGCTTCCGTAGCGACCAGGTTTCTGCTGCATACGCCAGGGCAGGGATAATTGTCGAGTCAAAAAGGTGGGCACGGAGTCGGATGTTCTTTGTCCTCTTCACTACATCTTCGATGCTCTTAAACGTTCCCCAAGCCGCTCGTTTCCTCCTGCTTAACTCTGGAGCTAGGTCGTTCATCATGTTGATTTCACGACCTAGATAGACGTAACTGGAGCATTCGGAGATTGTCGTTCCGTTGAGCGTGAATGGGGCATTCGAAACCCATCCGTTCCTCATGAACATTGTTTTCGTTAAATTCAGTTGAAGACCAATCTTTCCACAGGCGTTATCGAAATCGGTCAACATTCGTTCCGCTTGACTGATGTTTGGTGTTATGAGAACGATATCGTCAGCAAAGCGAAGATGGTTTGATTGTCGACCGTCAATTTTCACTCCCAATTCGTCCCATTCTAATGTTCGCATGACGTTTTGTAGGGTGGCAGTGAATAGTTTTGGCGAAATTGTATCGCCTTGTCGAACCCCAAGGTGCCAATAAAAAAAAAAATCTCCATTCTACAACAAGGTGCGCTACCCCTGGGATAATAAACTTCTAAATGAAATTTCTCACTTTTTATTAGCCTGTATTGTTTTATATGAAGTTCCTCTTCAATTTGCATCCAGGAACACCTGCCAACCATGGATGTGAGGATAAGCCACGAGTAGCGCTTGATTGCATTCAAAAATTATTGCAAGAAAAAAACACCTTTTGTGTCCAGGATTTCAAAGAAGAGAGGAAGAAAACGTGGAATAATGAAAACTGCTTCACTTGTTCGCTTTCTTCTTCAGTCCTGGGATTCTTCTTTGGCGGTGCTGACGACAGTCCTGGAGAGATTCGTCGTTGAACGGTAGAAGCTGGTCGCACTGGATTTGGTGTGAAAGCAGACGGCTCATCACTGGAATGCAACAACTATAGAAATGCTAAATCAATAAAATAATTCATGAATTTAGAACCATCATGTGCAGCAATCTATGGCACCCCTTGTGATCCTTCCACAGGATTATGCAAGTTGAATGCAAATCAAAGGCTACGATCGAACGTCAAAAATAAGGCACCGATTAGGTATCGTAGTAGAAATGATGCACTCTTAAATTCTATCAAAGTTAGAATGCTACTTTTACTTTAACTGAAAGGATAGAGGACAAAACGATCGACGTTGCACGCTCGACAACACCTAACATCGTATGTTTACCAAACGGCTCCTAATTTTTAGGGAGTTCGCAAGGTCATCTATAAATATTACACCGCCCAATTCTAGAGTCTTTATGAAGCCCTGACCTTCTCAATGTGATTTCAATCTTACGAATCAAGCATTCTGTGCTCTTGAAATGAATTGTTCTTCTCAAATGTGCACACCATGTTCCCCATGTTTTCAGTGCACTTACAACTCTTGTCTATGGAGAAGTAGCTCGTCCACTCTAGCGAGCATTCAATGAAGCTATATGAATTAAGTAAAAAACATAGATGTTTACCATGTAATTGCGATATCTGCTCAGTCCAGACAATGAACAAAAGTTACCACACACTTAGACACATTATTGTTCCGTCTTCACAGCTTTTTTCACTGTGCGGATCCCAGTACTTCTAGCACTCAAATCGTTTTTTTTTCGCCTTCTTCTTTGACGTCATAGAATACTGGTTAAACGAGTCTTCTTGTAATACCAAGGATAGCTTGGCTATGGTGTCCCATAAGATGTTGTTGTTGACTGCCGGAGAGGGCTGGGGGTCGAACTAAGCTCCACGCACGCCACGACGAGTACCACAACCACTTGGTCACGGGGCCTCAAAAGTTATCACAAGGTTTTGAATTTAGAAAACAACGAATCGATTGTAAAAAATGATACTGCACACTACATGCAAAGCCAGTTCATGGAGGTAGAAATATCTGCGTGCCTCTTCACTGCCTGTCCATGCTGTCTAAGCCACACACTCCCTTCAACAGCAATAGTCTTTCGCCAAAAAAGGTGTTAGATAAGCTACCGACTGATTGCAAGAAGTCTAGGAAACAAAATCTGTGCGCAAAAGGAAACCACTATAGAAAATAATGATACCCTATAAATATTATAACGGTTGCTCCTGTAACTTCATTATAAGATTATAAATATCTCATCGCTAGAGTGCTAAGCATCTTGAGATGAGTGAATGCATATTTGGTCTGTACAAGGGACCGCGGTGGCCAGCCTACATATTAAATCAAAGTTGATATCCTACCAGACAAGTCTGGTACCAACTTGCCGACCACGATGGGATAGAAGGCTCAGTAAGTCGGGTCGCGAGATCGAACCAATGATCAGTGACTTCCTTCTACACTGCACCTTCCACTATCATATACGCTCCACTCTACTAGTACTATGGCTTTGAAATAGTTAACGCAAGTCAAAAGTTAGCTAGAGTGGAGGTCATAAACATCACTGCTTTCAATCCTACATACCGCACTCATAAAAAAAAGCTTCATGAAGTGGATTTTGTTACAGCTTGAAGAAAAAGTGGAAGTGTTGCCGCACAAGTGGATAAGATGTTTGAGGCGTTAGAAGCAAACACTTCTCAGCTCTATAAAGAACTGTGGTAGAACAACAAGTTGAGTCGATGGATTTGATTTCTTAGCATAACTACACACTGCGTATGGCGTAGTGGTACTGAAAATTCTTCGCTGTACAAACGTGGTCAATTGTCCGATCTCGAGTTCGAGAAAGATGGCAAGAAACTAGTCAGAAGAACGAAACGCTCGCCTCATAGATCATAAAACTTTCTAAAGTCATCATGTAAACGATAATATGCACTAAAAACTTCTGTAGTGCCCGATGAGGTGGCATACTAATCATTAAGAAATTAATTAACGCCAAACGCATTACACTTTCTTGTGAAGGGAGACGAAGTCTGCAATCTAAATAGTAAAAATTTAAGACCTTTTTGTAAGGCTGCGAAAAGTCCTGGCGACGGTGTCGGTACCGTTGTACCGAGTCCGAGCAGTGCAGCCGTGGCAGTGTTGTTCAGCTGAGAAAGGTTCGGATATTGTGACATCTGCGTGTAATAATCCTGCATGGCTGACAGCACCGATGGCTGCATCCACATGCTCTGCGATAAAGATTGGATAAGTCCAACATAAGAAAAAGAGAGAAATAAAATCACAAATAACCACTTCTTGAACGGGGAAAGGTATCGTGACATTGGCAAAAAAACGCTGATCAAAATTCATCAACTATTTTTCAAGAGAAACACTTATGGCAAAATGAGTGTACTGAAGCAAACCAAGTTTTCATCACTACGCCTCATTTTTTGTTCTCCTTTTCCTGCTATGAATGGAGTTGAGCAAAAAGTCTACCAACAAGGGCCAAATTGTATGAATGCCTTTAGATGCAGCTTTACGAGCAAGAGAATTTGTTATCACACAACGGGGGATTGACAAGAAAAGTGCCACCTGAAGTGATGAGGTTGTAGGCTGATGCTGTTGATGCTGCATAGCAATCGTCATCTGGGACACAAGACCTTGACGAGGAGGAGCGAGACTGCTGCTGGTAGCCGTGAACGCACTGGACACGTGCTCATCGTCTGTCTCTTCCGAAGGAAGAAGTCTGAACGATTGAATTGGATCGGACTTACGCTGACGTTATCTATAGTGAAATCCGAATGTGAAAAAAATTTTAAACTCGGTAGGCTGGCCTAAAACCTGTGTCTTTGTGCTACAGGTTGTTATGCACAGGGTTATAGGTCTGTTATACATGGTTATAGGTTATGGTTATAGGTCTGACATGAGTGAGTGTTTCGTAACCCAATTTCGTGAGCATGAACTGGATTCATCAATGACGACGAGAAAAACGGTTGGAGCTAGTACAGTCGTTCAACAGTTCATGTGCATTCCCAGTAATTATGGTGCAATGAAATTTGTCAGCTTCTGCATTTCAAATAGATGTTAGATTGACTTGAATCAAAGCCAAAAGACGTAGCTCAAGAAAATAGTTTACGTTCTATCCGACCAAATTCTTACGAATTGCTGAATGTAGAAAAAAATACCGGCTTCTTTGAAGGCACTAGAAAAGAAAGCCTTACGTTCTATGATGCTTTGATTATGCATTGATCATTAAAGATTTTTTAACAACCCTATTAAACTCTTCCCACATTACTACCTCTTGAGATTCTTGTCTAACGAGCCGCCAGGTTTGTTCTCTTGTTCGCCTGCTTTCTCAGCGATCTCCTTCAAACGTTCCGAACAGAACGCGTTCAAAGAAAAAGCGCTCTTCATCGATGGTTGCAGGTTCTTTGTAATGCCTGAAAATGGACTGAATGTTGAAATATTCGCTTCAGATGCATCTCACTTCACTATCGTGGTATCTCATAACAGCAGCATGAAGCAAAAATTTAATTGACCAAGAGACTTGATATCTCTATTAACGTGGTACCATTTTTGTCATCTCTGTAGACAGATGACAGCATTATCGTTGATTCAGTAGATGTGACTGGAGAGCTGTTCGACGTGCTCGAAACGTCGCCCTCGTCAGGAAGTTCTTCCTAAATTGACTACGATAAGAATTACATGCACAACGACTTAATTCAAGTGAGAACCTAATGGGGCATGTGTAGAGGTTGAAGGTGACCTGCGATAACTAATTGCTCATTAGTTCAATCTCAAGTCATGAACGAACTGACTCTCTCTCTCTCTTCCTTCCTTCCTCTCTCTCTCTCTGTCTCTCTCTTTCTTTCTTTATTTGTTTCCATTCCATTTTTCCCTACTCCATGGAGTTGATATATTTGTACCGGACTCAATTAATAAGACAAAAATAATGATAGAAAACACAGATAGCTTTTGCATGTTTAAGTCAAATATCTCCTTCATTCAGTCATCTCCACGATGCTAATTGGAAGCGAATGCACGATAAATTCATCAAGGTTTGATCAATGTGGAATGATTTCATGATTTGCAGAGTGAAAGTTGCAACCATGACTAAATGTATGAAACGTTATTTCTAGTAGCACAAGCGAAAAGGGAAAGGAGTGAGTAACCATGCGAGATGAATGACTAAGCACCGTCCATTAAAGTTTGCAGCAGAGTATATCAATTAATAAGTGGAAATGCAACATTGAGAAATAGTGGTCAATCCAATTTTTGTGTCTTGTTCTCTGGTTACTATTTTCACGGATTTTTGTCCTTTCATTCATACCTGACAAACGCGAAGCCCGTGAGCTGTATAGCAGTGCTTCAACAGTTCCCAGATGTCGCTATGTCGTTGTTTGCACGAATGACAAGTGACACTTCTCGCTAGCGAATCTGAAAGCGACCAATGTCATAGACTGCTCACAAATAAGACGTATTTCGCTCGGAAATGGTATCCGATTTACAGCCCCAAGAAGCTTCAGCAGCTTGGAAATGAACCTTAAGTGCCGTGGATTTGCAAGATTTCCTAGGTACAAGATTTTCTTTTAAAAAATTCCTTATTTTCTTGTCAACTTGTTCACATTTTAGCACTCGTAAAGAATTTCTGGAGTCATGATTTTCGAATTCGTAGATTTCATTTCGTCATGTAACGACATCACAGTGATTTGGTTATGAAGCTCCAGTATAAGTTGAAGAGTCAAAAGAACTTCATGACTTCAACAAGAAAATCACTCAGAAAGAAACACTTTTCTAATACACACTGACTCAATATTACGATAAACAGACAGGAAAAATATAGTAAAAAACGCACTCCGATTTTTCCCACATGAGGAATACAAGCATCGATTTCAATTCATGGTTGGAAAAAATAATTGATTTAACCTTCGAGTAAACATGTCCCAGCATGGGGCTAATTCTAATTGATACTAAAGCTGTCTGTGATTACTGTTCTTCGCAAATTGAATGAAGAATGAGTATCTCGTATCACACCGTTTTGACCTTACATGTAAAAAATCAAAACCACCTGATGCTATTGACAGTGCAACATTTTTTCTCGATAGCCTCTGGTTCTGAGTATAGAATTTGGCATCTTCATCCCAATGGGAGTTTGAGAAATTCACGTCCCCCACTCAGCAGTGATTTCCTCCCCGGCTGGTGCGGTCATAGGTGGTCCGTGAGTTTCCTATGTGACGTTCACGCGGTGGCGCGCCTGTTTGCCGTGGATTTCTATTTGCCTTTCTTTTTTCCCGCTCTGTCGCAGCGTCGATCGTTTGGATTGGATTGCAAACACCGTCATATTTACAACCGCTTGCTCCACAATTTTTCCGAAGTTCGAATGTTTTCAGATCAATCGCAGTCTCTGAGCATCGAAGAAAACGAAATTAGAGTCGGATTAACAAATTTTACGAAGTGATTAGACGGTGGAATGTTTATTGATAAGAAACTACGTATGTGCACCCATTATAGCATCATCGAATTTCCCTCAAAATTAGGCTCAATAGGAGAACTAAAACAGCAGATGAACATAAAGCGATGTTTGACAACTCGCTTTACGCGTTCTCAGCAAGCAGGACATTGTCCTATAGGTGGTACTACTGGTCGGGTTGAAACGATCAACGACCCCAACCAGTAAGTCATTTGCCGCTTTCTCTCTGGCACTACCCCCGTGCGCGTTTTCTTCTTTTCATGCCAGCAAACATCGGACAATGTGTGCTCAGCCATCCAGACATTTCGCTATGGACGGACACTATCGTTCACTATTCTCCAAGTATTGATTGCTATCGATTGGCTTCTTGTGTGTAATTCCACAACATTGTAAATTATTCGTCGTCATGAGTACATGTAGACGGGTCAGTCGGAGTTCACGTCAACATCGTTGACATTAATCAATTGGCTAACAACAAGGCGTTGCCGTGGTTCATGTATCATTCGACAGATCCTGGGAAAACCTGCCGGAAAGTGACAATCACTATCAATCAAATTCGTTGACCCCCACCTGAATTCGGTCAACATCTCTTTCTCTCTATCTCCCTCTCTCTCTCTCTCCCCTCTCTCTCTCTCTCGGTATGTTTTTCGCGCAATAGCAATTTCCAAGGACGAAATCACTAACATCAGCAGCTAGTACTGAATGAATGTGTCCAATTGAATGACTGAACAAGGAGACGGCCGAGAAACGCGTTATGCGGAAGACCTTCGATGACCAAAGTGCTTTATTGAGGTTGAGGAGAAAACTCCCACTCCGTTTGAATACAGAGATTAGGTGACCATTCTTAACTTATTATTACTTCAAAAGTGTTTCCAGGGATGGAACTTCTGGGATATTACATTTCAGAATTCGTGAATAATTTAGAGAAATGTGAGAGTCTTCTGAGAAAAAGAAATTATTCATTTATTCTCAGTAATCACAATCGCCAATGAGTTGAGGTGATAGTTTTCCACTCGTTATCGCGAAATATAACTTTATCTCGCTTGATGGGGTTATTCTGAAGAGTAACCATATCCGTCAAATACTCCTAATGCACTGTCTTAATCTGCAACAACAAAATAGCTGATTTTCCCAACATTCACTGCCTCTTCACTTGAATTAGGCTGACAGAATGGTAGAAATTTTATTGAATAAATGCCGAAGCAAAATGTTACCCCTCAAAATCGAGTCTAGTAGCGATGGCGCCGCTCAGTATTGCGTGCCCTCGGTCAAAACTGGTCGCCGGCTATTATTTGGCGCTTGCGGTTGACAGAAAAACTCCGAAGAGCCAGTGAATTCTAGAGAGTACAAAGAAGAGGATGAGAGAATGACGAGGCAAGTCAACAGTACCAATGATGGCATACCGTATCCCCGTCGATGGTCGAGATTTCAAGCAAATATGTGATTATTGTGCGATCTATCGGACAACCACGTCGAATCATCAACCTCGACGTCGAATTGAAGACCACTAGTTGGAAATTGGCATGGCCAAAAAGGTAGTAGTATGAGGAAAATAAGCAATTAAGAGTTTCAGTTCTCAATATTCAAGCTGATAAATCATAACCTGAGCAGCCGACATATTCGCCGCCGTAAATGAACTCTGCAAGGAGGGGGTATCCCAATTCAGTAAAAATCTAAAACTACGACAAAAAGAACAGTACTCTCAGCTCAACTAAATAGTCGTGATATATGCATCAACCGCCGTTGTCTAGACAAGTAATCAGGTCTTAAAATGTCAACTATCGAAGTAAAAGTTCTGAAAGTCAACTGCGTTGCGCCATTATGATCGTTTGAATATTCATACTATTATTTACAATCTTTGCATTTTTACGATCTGCATACACACACATATGAAAGGCAACGCTATAGTCCAATGAAACTGGTAATGTCATTAGTTGTGCATGTCACTATCACATGCAAAGCTCTCATATTGACCGATTGTCTCGTGAGCCAAACTCGCCTGGTGGCGAGCTGCCAACTTATTAAGATCGAAGCTTTCAATGAAGGGTCAAAATCGTCAGATGATAGAAGCTCATAGCCTCTTTCCTCGACAGCTACATCATTGCAACGATCATTTTGCCAAGCCACAGTGAAATTAAGAATGATTGATCTAATTGAAATTTGATGTGATAGACTAATGAGATGATACCGACATACCAAGATCGTCAGTGTCGGTTGTGACGTCCATGTTTGTCATGCGGTAGTTGATCATCAGTGGATTTGCCGATGACGAACGAGTACATCGAGGCTGAAATTCGCTCTTATCAAGTCAGAAAGTCAATCACCTAAAAATCACACCTCCTTCTTATCAAAATTTTCTGAATGTCTTGGTTCCGTGTTGTGTTTCAAAAATCATCTCTTCTATATAAGACCATGAACTTGTGAGTTTCAAATGCCGTAAAGCGCACATGGACAGATCTGTCAAACAAATCGCTCAAAACAAAATCGTCAGACGAAAATTTTGTCCGAATATAAGAGAATGAATAGTCACCATGCCACTGTGACCAAAATTCCCTCGACGACTGTGCCGTCCGTTGATGACCTCAGACGGTGTCGTCTTACCACCGCAGTTCGATACCTGTAAATTGAAATGTGGAGTGATGATCGCCGTCAGACATTCGAACACATAAGTGCGACTTAATCGATCAAACCTTATGTTCGATGAAGATGCTGAAATGAGCAATCGGGAACTGCGCATGGCAATCACCACATAACAGCAGGTCGCAACGATCACGTGGTGATGAAGCACCACGGCTCATCGGTGAGTCCGTCGCCTGAAAACCTTCGTCTTCAGTACTTTTTTGATAGAAAATGTCGAGTGCACTTTTGGACTCGTTTCAATGAATCTTAAGCTGGAAATGCTTATCAGATATCGGTTGCTCGTCAACGTTTCCTTTTTTTGATACCTCACGCGCTACCATTAATGAAGTATGGTGTTCTTCTGAAGAAGTGATGCCCAGTAGATGTTGAATTTTTTGGAAACTTTGCGTGTTGTTCTGATAAGTAAAAACCAAAACAAAAAGCCAACAGGACTAAAAACTACGCGAATGAGGCATTCACCTTCATCTCTGTGAGATCAACTTCAGCCGCAGATTCGACTCCGCTGTCCGATGAAGCCATCGGTGTGCTTCCTCAAAAGTAAAGAATTCAATTTGAAATCACTTCCAAACCAATATGATATCTATGCTTGTTGTTGACATTATTTTAAATGAAAAAAAATTATCGGTAAATGAACACTAACCATTCTCCTTAACTGTTTCATTTTCGGCCTCGCAAGTGTTCTTTCGTCGACGTCTACCGCTGTCTATGACCTGCAGTGAGAAAAAATCTCTGAGAGATTATCTGAGGAAAAAGTTCAAAAAGGAACGCCGAATAATCCAATAAAATAGTACCGCTGAAATTCTCCCTTAATATCATTCACTGATATTCAGTCGCAATCCTACGACATATACGCCTTAAATAATGACCCTCTTCTAATATAAAAAAGCGTACAAAAGCTTTATGTTGCAATATGACGATTATTTTTAGGCAGTTTTGATCTATCAAGTTATTTCACTCATATTTGTTGATGATAAGGAATACGGACCTGAGATTTTGACCGTAAGGAATTATTCATCGAACGTCTTCACTTCTCCTGTAATTTTGAAGCCGAGGCAGTCAATATGAACTTATACAGTAGAATTTACAGGAAACTGCCTGAAAGTTTAAAAAAATCTCGACATTTGCCTGCACTCGTTGCATTCCCATAGAAAATCTCCAGAACTCCTCTTCCAAGGCAGATTACTTTCACCATCATTACGATATTGAATCACGTTTGACATAAAAACATTGTTAAAACGAATCGAAATCTGCACATCTTTTTCTTTGCCGCTTTTATTGTCACCTTCTTGGAGACAGAGATAAATAAGGGTAAAAGAAAGTGAACAAAGAACCTTTGCTATCTCATTGGGAGGCAATGCCTCGTCGTACGACGATAATATGGGCGAGTTCGGATGTGTCCTGGAAGAAATGAAAACTAGTAAGACAGAAGTCTTGACTTGAACAACTATGTATGGAGATACAATGGACAACGGTGCACAACGAAATAACGACGATAATCGCACGTAACAAGAAAATTCCACTGAACCAGAAAACAAGAATAACAGAAAGAAGAGGAAAACGAAAACGAAGAAGAAGCAGAAAAACGAAAAGAAGATGGCGATGATTAGAAGGAGCAGATGAAAAGGTTACCTCACATATTGTGGAACAGATAACGCACGATTCCGGTACGATTACTTAGTGGACAAAGCTGAAATAAAAAGGACACGCAGGTGTATCAATGAGATAAGATAGCAGGCGAAACAAAGGCATTTCATCAGAGAATCAGAAGCAGAAAATTCAGCAAAGATATAGGTCAGCCGAGTATCCCACACCTTTCCTACTGTTATCTTCGACAAAAGGAAATCAACCGTGACAACTATTCCCAGGAGCTAATTACTCCACAGCTTTAAGACAGAAATGCTGTACCTCTTAGTTTGAATTAACAGTGGCAGGTGATACAGGAATCCGTACTACCATATAAAAGACGGAGTAGTAGTTCACATGAAGGTTTTCATAGAAAAAAGATATAGACCGATGCTATTGGCGTTGATCTACCTTTGAGGGATGCGCCATGCATTTTACGTCATGGATTATAGTTCAAGGTAATTGAATACATATATGACCTTTACAACGACACGTGATGGCCTACCAATGTATCAATTCAGTGTCCCCAGACAGGCCTAATACTAGCACCAGTTCGCCTGATTCGAAGAGATTGAAGGCTTCGTGAACCTTGGGAGCGGGATTGAACCATGTACCACGTGTGAGTGGCAAGAACCCTCTAGCCACTGTGTCACATCTTAGATGAAGAAGTCCAGAAGAACGAGAGTGATTTTGCTCTAGTCCTTACTAGATATAAGAAAAAATCGAAAATGTTTGCTGTGTGTAAGTGTATGTTGGTGATAAGGACGGAGGCTTAACGATGCTGAGAAGACGTTACAACAGGTCATAGCTGTGTTTCAACGAGAACTTCAACAGAATTCCAAGAATCGGCACTCACTAATTCAAAAATCCTCTTTTTATACAGCGATTTCAAGAAAAAGTGTCTCCAAGCTTCAGAACTTCACTTGAAATTAAAACAAATAATATACAGATTGTTAGGATGTAAGTGCATGAGACAGAAAGTTACAACAAATACTGGAAAATTTCATATATTGTTTTGATTAGCTCTATTACAGATTTTCCAATATCAATACTTTCTGTGAGAACAGCAAACACGGGAAAAAATTAGAACTATTTCGATTTATTGTTTAGAGTGGCTTAGAATAATAATGACCGCTGAATGAGCTAACTAAAATTGAACGAAAAATATTTCCATAATGTGTTATAGTAGTTGTATTCATGTGAATAGAAACACACCAAAGATCAAAGTACAAAAAAAAGGGAAATCTTTCAAGATCGCCAATGATCATCTAAACACACGCATATATACACACATGCATGCATTCATACATTCATACACACATACATAGATACATACATACACAACACACACACACATACACCGTCGGCATGTAAGCTTTCGAAAGAGTGCGGAAGTGCCGGTCTTTGCCGGAGGATTGACTACGCGGAAGACCGGCCGAAGCCGGCAAAGAACCAGACAAGCCAAACAAATATCGACGAAATCCGATGAAAGAAGAAACGTGCGCCATGTCGGTTTGTGTGAACGTCATACTTTCCATTAATGAGATAGCTAGCGTAAAGCCATTTAAGCTGATGTGATGTGCTGTTGGTAGTATAACTATCCAACGTGTTCTTTTGAGGAATCTCCCAGAGGACAGAATGGATATGTATTAATTAACGGCGACCTTTAGATAAGTGTTATAGACCGGCTTAATTGCTACATGTCGAACAGATTATGGAACACGATTCGCATTCGTCTGAAGCTATGGTATGAGGTTACGGTACGTGACAGGCCTAAGATTTTGTTGCTGTTTACTTGGCGAAAACAGAGGCCATGTGTAGGGAGACTGAAAAGACAGCCATTCATAACATCTAGAAAATAGCTCTACGAATATCTAGACTTTTACAGTTCTGCGGCAAAGCTATCCGGCAGTCGTGGAACGGAAACGAAGTAGGACCACAAGAATTGGGACAGAGAACTGTCCAGAAGAAGGGCGGAGTCAGAGGTGAAGGTGCTCGACCAAAGGTTTGCGGATATAACCACATACTGCGGCATTGCCTGCACACATACACATACATATACATACACACATGTAGAGATCCATGCAAAAAGATAGACCGGTCCTCGCTTTCGCCCCTCCCGTCGTCGCGCGGGGCATTACGTAACGCATATGTAGCAAAAAACCGTAGCGCAACGCGCGTGCCGTCGAAAGAGAGGAACTTTCAATGCCGCCGAAGCAAGCTACAGGATCACTTCTCCTCAACGACTTTCACCTTGAACAGTCAAAAAATGGAACTGACACTGGATGATTGAATCATCGACTTGTTTAAGATGTCCGACACTCGGCTGTATGATCTGTGTACCACGTCGTTAATTATCGGCTAATCCGATTGAGCACCAATAATGTAGGTACTCGTGCCTGTAGTGTAACAGAACTGCTAGTGGAGATCGTAGTTTGAAAAAGCAAATAACCGAGTATGAGGCACTTCCAGCTTATATGTAGAAAGTAGTCGAGAGTTCTCTTCAAGCATTACAAATAAAATTCCAAGTTCACTGGAGCTCCGGACAGGAACGAAATTATCGAGCTTGTTCTCAGTTTGAGTAACCGAATGATAGTCCAATCATTCAGTGGAGTGTGTGGACTTATAGAACAATCTGATTCGGAGTTATAAAGAAAGCTCTTTGAAAAAATATAAACAGCCTCTTCAGCAGTTTTATACTAGCTGTCAGATATGTTCTTAAAATGGTAGTCCTTTTTTCCGTTTTTCCTAGGAAGGAGTACAGTGTTGCGTTCTTCATAAACCAAAAAATACACGAGTGCATGGATTAGGAGCGAACTGGCATGGATCGCGTATCTGGTGGTGAACTTTGTTATTTTTGTATCAAAATTTGAATCATTCCCTCCCTCTCTCGAATGTACATGATACTCTCTGGATTAGATATGAAAACAGGCAATGGATTATCGAAGTCGGGATAGAACTGCATTTTTGTTAATATTTGTTAAAGTTCAAAAAGATTTTGACAATTGTGAGGTTGGATAAGATAGTAAAAAAAAGTATAATCCACATTAGTTATTTCCCATTCGGTTAAATACTTAGATATCCAGGACTTCTGGAACTCAACGAGAACCATATGCTGATGATCAAGTGTTTGTCTTCGATTAACAACGTGGTTCTGCTCATTTCAAAGGAGCATTGTCAGTCAGATACATTTAAGGTTCCTCCATACATACACACACAACACACATACATACATAAACGTATGCATACACACACACATCACGCACACACAATACACATAACACACACACACACATACATATACACACATGCACAAATAGAGCAAATGATAACGCCTGATAAGAAAACACCAGAAGAAAGGACCAGAACGATGGAACGCGGACATCGTGGCATTAAAACAACGCAGTAACACACTACTTCCAACTAGTAAATTCTAATAGCGCATAGCATGACGAAGAGTTACTCTTCAGAAATGTGATTTACATCGCCCTTTAGACATAAAAATGCCTACAGCTTTGTATCATTCGTAAGAATAATGATTTCAAAAATCAGAATCTCCTCTAAAAACGTTATTCCGTTGCAAGAAATTCCTTTTTCTCTTACTGTTGAACCACCTAGTGATACTCTTTTCTCTTCTTAGATGTATTACAAAAGTTGTTATAAAGACTCTTGCATTTCAAATAAACTTTTGCCCCAGGATGGTTCAATTCAAAAAAACGGGTTGTTCTGCGACGAACAGAACATGAAGGACAAAATTGATGAGCTACCAGATGAATTCACTGTACCTAGCACTAATACAATCGCCATCAATCATAAATGTTTGCCATCAGACTAGGAAACTTCGTTGGTGAGAGCAATGCGATTCGACAACGTTCAAGGAGTGGATTGGTCGAAATGCCGCCAGTGCGGAAATGCTTTCGAGGCGTTTCGCTGTTTGTATTTTGTTTGGTCTTTTTGATGTGACGTCACAAAAGACGATCATGAATAAGCCGCAGCTCGGCTGTCGCGTACATTTTGCAATACAAACACACACGCACACACACACACACACACACACACACACACACACACACACACCACATACACACACACATATACACACAAATGGGAAGAAAGGAAGAAAGAGAAAGAGACAGAGAGAGTCGGAAATACGGGAGAGAACAGATTACTAGGCTCATTTGGGACGAAAACACTGCGGAAACAATCGTGGTGGTCATCGAGTGCAGTAGAGTGGCGGCCGGCTGGCCTGACTGACGGTTATCGTGTCATCGAACTGGGCAAAGCACACTACCTATCTCGTTTGCTCTTCGGAACTGATCCTCTCAAACTCATCAGAACAAAAGACAGCACTTAATAGCAATAGACTGTGGCGGCACTATCACTTGGCCATTTGAGCATACAAAAAACTTCTCAAAACAGGAGAAATTCGTAAAATGTCGGATTAGTTAGCCACGTGATATGTGGCCAAATTTCCCCCACTATTACTTTCACTTGTCTTCACTTCAGAAACGAGTTATTTGAAGGCTTTCACCATCTTTGGTGACGACCGACACTGTTGCTTAGGACCGGTTGCCGATGGATTGCCAGCAGATTGCGCCATAGCCGCTGCTGGTGGTGATGGTGGTGCTGGTGACTCGAAAGTGAAAAACAAAAACGAAACGAAATGACAAACTGGCAGAGAATCCCACGTGTGAAGATAACGACAACGGAAAACAGCTCAACGGACTGGAGATAGACAGCAACTAGAAGCAGGAAATATACCTCAGCCATGGTGCAATAAAGAAGGATGTCATTAAAGCTTCCTGATGCGAGAAAAAACCTCATAACTTTCAAAACGAGAAGCAGTAATATGCATGATATCACAGCATTTTTGCTGACGAGTAAACTCCAGTGGATCAAGTAAGGCGTTCCACAGCTTATTTGACCTGGCAGTCTCACAGTCCACATCAGCAACGTTGGATACAACTCTTCGTAAAAAAAGGTTGCCCATTAATTATGATAAAAAAAGACTCGTACGTGGTAGCAGTGAGACATGATGCGAAAAAATAAACCCGGAGATGAAGCGAAAAAAACGAGCGAAAAGTGGCACTGGCATCAACGAAACGAGACATTGAGAGGGAAAGTGTCCGGTTGGCGGTTGCGCGTAATTGCTACCGGACTGGTCCTCGTTACGTAACGACCACCAGCATCGACGACGACGACGACAACCCACACTCGCGAGCGGATTACGGTAGGGTGGAATTGACGACGGCTGGCGATTTACCACGCTCTAATCACAAAGATGAGAACGATAGATCGCTCTGTTCGAACTTGCAGATTTAGAGGATATGGTAGAAAATTCTATCATTCGCTGTTCATTTTATAGCTACCATATAGAAAAAAATCGACTCTGACTTGAGAAACATGATCACAAAGAAAGAGGCAACATGACGAGACAAAAACAAGAGAAAAAATTAAGTATTTAAAGGCGGAACAACTCAAGTAGACGTTTTTGTCAAGAATTATTCTCGAGAAAGAGGCTTCATTCAACAGAGCGATGCTCGTTAGGCTGGGGAATGCTTTGGACTAGATACTTTTCATTTTGCCTGATTGGAGAAAAAACGACTGATCTGTTTCGCTGAGCGAATATCGCATTGGTGGGTGACAAACGCCCGCGAAAACGGCGGCAACTGATGTGGGAAGGAGGCATGCGGGAAAAAGAGGCAGCGACGACGATCAAAGTTCATTACACGTTTGGTCAGTCAGTATGCTGCTGTGAAACAGATGGCACATAGGCACACAGCAATCGATGCCTACTTGTAAACGCGGACACATGTGTAGATCCATGGAAGCAACACAGAACTCCTAACGATAGCTCCTGTCCTTTTCACATGTCAAGTACTGACACTTCATGATAACCGTGGCTGGTTCCATCATCCTTACTGAAGCAAACTGAAAATGTCGCATGTTACGGCACCGATTAAGCCGTTTGATAAGCTGACTGCACTCCTTTAAACTCTGATCGAACCACAACAACATTGAAGAGCATGAACATCAGATAAGAAGACAACCACTTGACTGCAAACTTACTAACCCTGAAATGGTTTTCCTTCGCATTCTTTTCAATTAGGAAGCAATCTTAACAAAAATGTGAGAGGCTCCTAAATGACTCTTCAAGACAAATCTCCCTGAGCACCCGTTCAAAACTTTTTTCGTATGTTGTTGCGTCTTTTTTTTCGAGTAAAAAAATTCATCGCCTATATTACTGCATGAGATTTCAGCGACAACCAGACAGGAGTCAGTAAAGGATGATCGAATGATGGTGTTGAAAAAGTGCGTTGAGGACAAGGTTTTCAATAGTCAGGAAGCCCCGCATTATGCGCCGAGTAGCAAAAGTGAAAGCAAAACTAGATACACACGAAAACGCACACACGAGCATGCACATCACGTATACATATACACATTTATGTGCGTTATGTTCATTAAACACAACATACAGAAGCTGGGCAGCCCAAGTCCGATACCATATGGGCTCATACAACAGATTAACCGACAGTATAGTAACTTCAAAGAGCGGCTAACCCATAAAAATCCCCCAACGGACCTATTAAATCACATAACGAGAAAAACGGTTCGGATCAAAAAATGGACAATATTGCTGCTCCCACGAGATAGCGAACAGAAACGAGAATATGGAAAGTATGAAATGGGCAAAATGAAAGTTTTTCTCTAAGGAGTAAATCTAAGTTTCTAGTAAGTGTACACAAGTCACACTCGTGAGAGAAGTATATTTCTTCCAAGAGCTCTAATCTGGGATTTTTGATTACTAAGTTGATATTAGTGTATTTGGATAGACTTCCCAAAGCTTAATATTCTTGAGAAGTTTACCTGTTTACAGATAGAACGATATTATTCGGCAACAAAGGAAAATATAAGAAACAATAGTGTGGGTGATGCTTATAGAGACATTAAGTGGTAAGATGTAACTGAATGGAGTGGTAACTAATTCAACTTTGATGTGGTGGAAAATCGCAGCCATCCTCAACTTTTACTTGCTATCCATGCTCTCGCATAGAGTGTTCGCAGAAGAAATTTAGGCGGAAAGGCCTTGATGATGGGTTGATGCGGAAGGAACAAAGAGCGGTCAGTAGGGAATGTTTCTGATATGCCGTCTGAATTATGCGATGAGACAGTAACAATTTCAAACTGAAACGTTGGTGAAGGAAAAGAAATAAACAGCTCTTGGCTCATAGAGTTACAATATAAGACATATGCAGACTGATAAACTTATGATGCTATGGTAAAATATGAATTTCTAACCAAATATACTTAAAAGGAGAATGGTCAGACTAGAGATTATCAGAACTTATTTGGCCTTAAAATATCCAAGAAAAAAAGTAGTTTGGACAATAGATATCTAGTGCAGAAAGTCTGTGGTGGGAACTGTGCTTCTGATAGCAAAGCTTATGGCCTGACGACGATGGTTCAAACAAAATGGTGGCGGAAAATTTGAAAGTTGGCTTCGGCCTACTTGATTACTTGTTGCAAAAGATAGTCGGTGTTCGAAACGAAACAGGTCCATTCAATCGCTTCGCAGAGATTGGGCACGGTTACGCCATCGCTATGAAGAGCGAAATAACGACGGCAGTGAAAGTCGCAGTAACGGACGAGGACTTGTTGCCGCATACCCGTTTCACAGAAAGCGAAAGCTCCGCCAAAAGCGCTTTAGTGAAAGCGAAGGTAGTGAGAGCCGCACAAGAACACCAATGGAAAACTAGGGATACATAAATGCGGGATAGTGTGTTGATTAAAAATTTGGATGAGAGAATTATGACGAGGTCGATACCACAGAGCTGCCTGTGATAAACTTTAAAGATAGAAATGAGGAAGTATCAATTTTTTCTAGTTAACCATGTAGTTGGAAAACGGAGGACGCGATTTCAGATTGAATTTTCCTTTATTGGCACTGCTGGAGAAACAGGCTCTCTGAACTAGCGACATCACAGATGCGGCGCGAGTTAGTAAGAAAAGCTTAGGAACGGTTGATGAAACTTCGGAATTTGACAACAGGAGTGACGAATCTCCGAATAAGGGGCCCCATGAGCACTTTATGAGTATTGTGTTGCTGTGATGCCGATGCTTCAATATGAAACGAAAGAGATGAAATTCAACGAAGAGATTTAGAGAAGGACGACTGTGTGGCCGTGACGCACTGACGAGACGCAGTTATGCCAATGTCGTCCTTCATAACCCCTAAAACCCACAATCGTCACCAAGAGTCTAGTTCCAAGATATTTAGAATCCACTTTTTTCTTTCCGATAAACCTCTCCTAGCCCAGACTATAGACAAAATACAAAATGTTTTAGCGAGCGGTCTGAAAAACGGTGCGTCATTGCGCAACTGCCGATTTGGATTATACCGAGGGGAAACGTTGTGTATCATCGCTTTGATTTCCTGATTAGCACTTGGATTTACTCTAATCAAGATGTATGGTCAAATCAATATGCTAATCTTTTACATTCCTTGAACACTAGCTATCGTAAATTTGGGATTTTTGTTCTATAGAATTTTTGTCAATGCACGAGTATTTTGAATGTGATCAATTACTTCGTTATTTAAGACGAAAACATGAAATAGGTCCTGTAAATCCATTGGATTATGTGTCATGAATTGAAGTCCATTCATAGCATCATTGAAGTGATCGAATTTTAATCTGTCATATTCCATGGCATGTGGTGCTTCCAACCAATGCATTAAGTCAGAGATTACATACCCACAGATTGATGTACCAGACTGGTCAAGCTCGAAAGGATGAGGGACTTAACAGGACAGGGAGCGGATTCGAAGAACAACCTAGTTATTTATGAAATGATGAGAAGAGCGCAGTACACAAACTCCCTGCGGCAAACGAGCGACGCGAACTTTTGATGATGTTATGTTCACGTTGGCTGGGCTGCAAATCATAAAGTCCATCTCGAGTTCATGAAGCATCAGCTGCTTCGAACACATTCCTCATATTGGTGTTGTTTTGGCGCATCTGTCTCTTCAACTAAACATGTTGTACCACACAACCGTCAACAAAAAGCAACATGACCAAAACCGGTCATCAAAAACATGCGATGGATGGAGTGCATGGGGACGGGAGCGATACGCACACGAACGAATCGTTTTGGGTGGGTAGCGGAGTATGAAGGAAATGAAAAAGAGCAGCAAACACCTAGATCACTTCGCATAAAGACTACTAAATATTATACATGTTGTAAAACTATGTTGTAAAAAAACATGTTGTAAAACTCAGTAAGATTCTTCCATTGAAGTTTCTCAGTGCGCTGCAACAAAATTTCAATAACTGCCATGTTTTGATGTTTTCAAGTCTTAAACTGATAATGAACAAAGATGTAAGAAAAAGGTTAGGTTTCGAAAACTCCTTACAAACGTCTCCCATGGTAGTGACTTTACAAAATTATAGCTTTGATCACAGAATGTTCAATGTGACTTGAAGGACACAAAAACAGATATGCTTATAAAGAACTTTAAAATAAATGAATAAGAAAAACACTGAAAACATTTTTGCACATTTCATCCATTTGAAGTCCATCTAAGTAGAATGAATTGGTAACATCAGAGCATATTTCATTTATTTGAAGCGCATCTAAGTGGAATGGAACATTTCAGTTTGGGATACGGTAGAGGATAGAAGTATGGGATAAGAGAGATAAGACAAAAATAATGGAGTATCAAAAATTAATCAACTGAAGTATTAATTTGCAATTATGCAAAAAAAGTGGCAGAACATCATACACATGACATGCAGAACCCAAACTTGCAGATCATAAATCCTCGAGATGTACAGGTATTTTTCGATGGAGACTCTGAAACCAAACAAATAGCCACAAAAGAATGATATTAGTGCCGAAACTAGTGAAAGAAAAAAGGTATTAGTCAATGTAGCCGGCGTTGCCAATTACAGATTAAGTTGTATGCTTGTGACGATTAGCTGAAACATCTTTTGAAGCTTTTATTTACATAAAGAAAAGAATCGCCATCAGTGACACAGCATGAATCATAGCTGTGAGAAAGTGACGACAATGATATCGAGAAAAGCTGTTGACGATTTTGAGATAATGGGAACAACGGTTTCAGTCAGTGATGGAGTTGAAGTGAAGAATAAGGCGATCTGTTCGTTAGCCAATGGTAAGTCGATGGCTGGCGAGACTGACACATAGGAGTGGTGGCGGCCTTTCATAGTTGACCAGTGTCGAGCGAAGGAGCCACCATAACGCACATCGGTTCAAGGTCGACAGCCGAAAACAACAAAATACAGTGATAGTTGCCGAAATTGTTTGCAGGAAGGAAGAACGCTGAACAATGGTAGCGGCTTGCGGTATGCAATACTAAAGAATCGATGTAATTATGCAGGACTGTGAGAAACCTTACTGCACCTCAAACCTTTCAAATTGAAGGACAAACATCTAGCTCAGATTGAATTTTTAACAGCATGCAATTTTACTGACTTTCTCAAAAAAAAAAACTCAAAGACTAAGATAAATCGTCTTACTCATTTTTCATTTCTCATTTCTTACTCAAACATTTTGCAAAAGAACGATATCAATTCATAGAACTCCACAGTCCGCAAAACATGATTAGTTAGTTTTTTCATTAGCTAGATACGAAATATCTGAATTATAACTCTTCATGAAAGACCTTATAAAGGAGTATAAGACACCTGGAATAACAAAACAAGAAAGTGGGAGTTACGATGAGACGCATGTACAAAATTCTTCAGATTACTTGGAATATAAAGAAGTACGCTATAGTAGAAACCTCTGTAGACAATATCTCTGCTCTATGAGGAAGTGCTGTTTCGATGCTACAATCGCGGAGCAAAGAAAATCTTATACAGCTGCACAGCTTTATCATACAATACCGACTAGAGATATAAAAATGAAACACTACGAGTAGATGCTGTATATTGTATTGTAGTCGTAAGAACAGACGGAAACACCTGAGACGATTGGTGAAGAATCAGTGATCAGCATCGATAACCTGTCGGTCGGGTGGTCGTTTAGCGAGCCAATGCTCAGGCTTTTTCATTGCTATTGCATAGCAACAGCTCGAGCACATGGCTACGCGAATCATCGTCAAAGACAACAACGAAAATGCCACGAAGACGTACAACAGTCCAAAGACTGACGAGTCCCTAGACAGAATGGGAACCGATCTCAAGCATGACATTCTTCATCTTTAGCTACACTAGCGAAGATTTTGGCCAAAGCAGCTAAAACATAAATAAGGTACATGTTGAGGCTTGATCAGTCAATAACAAGTGTCCTGACTAATCCTTGGTCCGATACCGCGCCTGAACCCAAACCAAGTTCTTCATATCTATATGACGCAAAAATTGTCACCAAAGTCGTTTGGCAAGGTGCAAATAGTGATGTGGTGCATCGATTGGCAACCAGAATTTGTGCATGCCAAATATTCATTTAAACACCTACGCGATGCTATGAATAGAGTCTAATGCTCGATAGGTCACTTAATAGTTTATTAATGACGGATGACTTCTCGTTTATTCTTTAGAATAAGCAAGATAGGCCATAAGAGCAGTTGAACACTAACATGTTAATATTAGTCGTATAGATGCATTGCTTACGGTTGGCGAAGATATTTTATTTGATTGCGCTTATGCAACGTACAAAGTTTCATGAAGTGAAAAAGCTGAAGCGTAAGTGTACGAAGTGAAGAGTCACCAATAAGAACTGTTGAAAAGCACTAAACAGTGAATAGAGCCAAGAAGATAAAAAAAAAAACTGCGAACAATTCTTCGTAAAGGTCAAGTAGCACAAATTGGTTAAACAAACAGCAAGCACTCAGTAGATGATGAAATTGGAGAGGCAGGGAGAGTATTGCTTGCATTTATGGCGTGATATCAAAAATTCTAGCTTATGGCATACGGTGAACACAGATTTCTGCGTCTGTTTTTCAAATTGGCTAAAAACCAACTTCATCGGCAGAATCACATAAGAAACCAATAACTATCAACTCGAGAAGGCTCCATATACGTCGTGTAAGGACCACCTATTAAGCTTCGTTTAATAAGTAGATATGAGAAAATTTCGTAATTCTGAAATGGAAGCTACGTGCTGTCTTTGGGCAGAAGGTGGCTTGGATACCTCATCAAGCTTTCTGGCACATATCTTTACTCCTAGCTAAGCTTTCTTTTCGGTTTTGAAGATCTCACAGGGAGATAAGCCCATCAAGTAAAACCTCTTACGCATAGGAGTTTAACACTGTTTGAAAACTGACATGACATTCAGAAAATTCCACAAATGTTTATCGGGAAAGTAAAATCTCTTTGCTCTGGCTGATAGAAAATCGAAGTTCTCCTGCAGTGATTTTTATTTAACGACGCGTAGCTCGAGCTGGCATGAAAAGAACTTTCAATCGGTTCATTTCTCAGGTCACAAATATTCACCGCGATTCGCTCAGATGATGAAAATGAAGAAATCGCACTGTTCGTATGAGACCGCTAGTCTTGTTTATGAGATCATCCATAAGTGAACTGCCATAGTCAAATCGATCTCAGCAGTCCGATACTGATGCAAGCTTCTAGCCAAGATAGTCCAAGGACCGTCCTAATGATTTGTAACGGACAGGTCGCTATTTTGAAAGAACATTAGCCCACATTCACTTCTACACTTCTAATAGATATTTATTATGGACAGCACATATAATAAGCTTATAAAAAGAAGATAAGAGAAAAAGCTGGACAGAAATTCAGCATGATTCGAACACCACACGTATGGATTACAAAAAACGAAACACTTCATCAAAATGCGTTTTCACGTTGGTGCAGTAAGCTTTCGGAAAGATGATTAGATGCTGACAGGACTTGATAGAGTGATAGAATGAAATTTGAAGATATTATTAAGTTTGGGAAAAGAGAACAGATGGGTTCAAAAACGTCCACTTTCAAAAGACTTAGTTTGATATCAGCAGCTATGTTAGCAACGTAATACTAACTTTCAATTAATCTGTTATTACTTTCTCGACCTTAATGAGAGGACTGGAATGCAAATTGTTACGTAGTGATGGAATATCTGTGAAGGCAGTAGAAAGGAAGATTCATGACTACAACTTTAAAAAAATGAGCGAGAGAGAAATGAGATATAGCGCTCTCATGGTTTTTTTAGCTGGACAGCAGCAGCGGTCATTCGCTATTTCATCGATCCTTCTCGACTGCAACATTCCATCGCATGGCATTGCTTCATTCCTTCTTCAAGAAAAGCCTATCTAGGAACTGTAGTTGAAATCTAGTAGTACAAAAAAGGAAGCAATACGGAAAAGCGACTGCGGATTTTCTTGAGGTTCTGAGCTGCTCGAACATAACGGTCAGAATAAATCGCTTACAAAAAAACTTGTGAAAAGCATGCCTACAAACCAGAAAGAAAGTGATAAACATTCTTTCGTAGACACTGATAACGCAAAAAACCCTGGAAAGTAGCGTACTACGTTTGCCTTTAATCCTTATCTCAAAAGACATGAATATGCATCAATTGTCCATGCATAGATGTTCAGTACACATCGGATTAACTAAAACCGGTTGCGCAATACTTTCACATCGTATTGAGTCCACCGTAGAAATAATCGCCACCGAATCTCAAGGACGCAGCTGAGTTGTGCCACAATTTTGAATAAATATCACAATATATCAATAGTTACAAAGCATTCGGTGTTCATTCCAGTCGAGAGTGCAATGCATTTGATTTCATTCGTAACATCGCAGAGATGGTGGAATAACATCTAACGAAGATATTGAATCTGATACTGTGCAAAACGAACGTCGGTGGTCCAGCGGTTCAGCACACGTTTCCGGGAAAAGTGAGATATGGGTTCGAATGCCGGCTGACCCAAATGTTTTTGCACAGCACTCCACATTATTGAGTATATTATAACATCATAGCACCGCGAGAGGCGGTCAAATAAATGAATTTCGATTGATATTGAATCAATTTCTTATCTTTTCAAGCAGGTTTGATACGAATTTGCCAAGGGATGGAGGGATCGGTTTTAGAGCGCGGGAGATTGAACCAATAGCTTATGTATTTGTTATAACATTTCCAACCAGCGCGCTAATGGCGCCCTATTACATTGATAAATGTAGTTTCAAGTATAACTTATTTATTACTCTTCATTTCACATAGTTTATCGCCGAAATCTTACTGTTCGAATCCTACCACTTCTGACATTCTATCCGTTTCTCTGCATTCATTCTTCACAGAAATTTCCGGACATTTTGCGTGTTGCCTCACCTGCTGCTTGAGAACTTCGTTTCTTGCCTGTAGAATGCTCATCAAGACAATTTTTTTTTTCAATCTTTGTGGCATTCTAGCTGGGAGTTCGTTGACTGGTTGCAAGAGGAGGGAGGAGCATTCTCAGTGTTGATGGAGGACAACGAACCAGTGCCTTGCACCTTGGTTCCTGATACATCGCATCATTAACCACTGCGCTACCCCACCCTTATTAAGAAGAATTAATGATAGAAAGATACAGGATGATAGCAGATATTGCTGCGTGTCGGTAATCTAATGGAGTTCAAAACATTCTTTTGAACTTGCATGCCGTCCAGGAATAAATCGTTTCAACAAAAGTGTAGGTTATTTGGTTAGCTTGTGAAGTCATTCACCAATTTTGCTACGGAAATGACGCTTTCCTCATGGCGCAAAAATGAAACACACTACCGAAGAGGAAAAAACCCGCTATGCTGCTCTAGTCTACGCTGACATCTAAAGTCTTATGACATTGCAATCATTAGCACTCTCCAATAAACTAATTTCCTCACTATTCAATGTAATTTTTGAAAAACAATCTCTGGCCCCACTGTTAAGGCGATAACTTTAATTCTAAAAAATTGGCCGACCCTTTCAAAAGTGATCTCATAAATAGTGAAAAACTTGCAATGTAATTTTCATAAAAGAACGACTTTTCAAAACAAATAAAAATATCTTCATTTTGAAACTCTAAACTTGTTTCAAGGAAAAAAAAGCTATCACTTTTACATGTTATGACTCAAAACCACACGGATCATATGGTCGGAACCCAGCGCTTCCATAGATTCATTTCCTCGCAACCAACATATATGAAGGTATCGCATTTTCGCATGTGATTTCATCTGTCTCACCAGAAATTCTCCATTCTCAGCATGAATACTGTTGAACGCTCATCGAGTATATACACCGTAAGACATTGAAATAGTTGTATTGAGGCGTCATGAGGGTCACAGAGAGTAAGCTTCTTGCAGACAAGTTTGGTATAAATTCAACAACTCTAGCGAGCTGACAGCCTTCATGGACCGGCAGGGTCGAACCAGTGCTTAAGTAAGCTGTGCTGCACTAAAAGTGGAAGGGATTTTGTTGGGACATGGAAGGGAATGTTAGCTCATTATACTATTCGTTCGCTGAGAAAATATCAGAAAATTTCAATTATAGAAAGAAAAAGGCACTGAAGAGACATCAAGTACTTAAGATGTTTTCCTCAACATGATGATTCTGTACAGGTTCTCTTACGAGTTCAGGATTAAGGTACTGTGAATTATTGGAAACGATCACCTATACCACCCTCCCCTAACCAACAGCAGTAATGAACAAAAATAAACTGTTTTGAGATATATTGGCAATATGGCAGACGAATGATTTTCAGCGAATATGCAACTTCCTTAATCTTGGGTCGGACACTGGACAAAGGACTTATCCGATTACGACAGGTAACATATCGACTATTTAATTGAAACGTCTTCGTATGTTGTTCTCCAGCCCCGATCCACAGTGACTCAGCGAGATTAGAGATGTAGCACTGATGCTGCGATCACTACATTGAGGCTGACGGTATTATATATGACACAATTAAAAAAAAAAGCGCAGTGTCAACGAATTCCAGAAGATACGTGATATACACAACTTTACTAATTATCTAGTTGATTGAATGTATAGTTGTGCGTCACAAAGACTTGCGAGGATCTATAGCTGTATCAAATCAAGGTCCTTATCTTACCAAACAAGTTTAGTATAACTTTGTAAACTAGGAAGGAATGAAAGGCAGGAGTGCCTGACTGAATCAAAGGCCACGTATATATTGCAAAGTACCGTTCACCCTTGCACTATAAGCTAAAAATATAAATATATATATATACATATATACATACATACATGTATATTTAATTTACATATATACAGGGGCGGAAAAAGTTCTGTCAATTTTTCATTTTGTCAATTTGAACATTGACATAGCATTTTTAAAATTAATTCTGGTAATGTTATTGAGTTCTTTGTTCAATTTTGAACTGGAATATGTTCTACTTACTTGTCTATCTTCAGTTCTGCTTAAGTTATGGATCGTCAAAATCAACGTATCACAGTAGTTAAGTCGCACAAGACGGGAATGAAAACGGCAGGCATTGTTAAAGTCAACTGGTTTTAGTCCATTAGGTATTTGCAGAGCCGTAAAACACTTCAAAAAAATTGTAGAGATTGAGATCCATCCTCGAAAAGGTCGTCCAACCACCGCATCTATCTCGGAGAGCATTCAAAAGATCCGTTGCCAGATTCAACGAAATCCGGAGCGTTCGATGCGCCGAATCGTGAGAAAGTTCGGGATCAGCAAGCGGAGCGTTCGAAACATTGTTAGTAGCTTGAAGTTGTGCAGCTACAAGATCTCTCGTGTTCACTTTCTCGACAGTAGGATGAAAGAAGAACGGCTTTCAAAGGCTCTCCGAATGATCCGTTTGATACCCGGTTCTCGTTTGTCGAAGGTGCTATTTGAGCATGAGAAGACACTCATAGTCAACCGCTCCAATATCGCCGAATCGACGTCACCTTCTCAAGAAAGGTCAGCAGAAGTGCGCAATATCAAGAACCATGGGCAGCTGTCATTTCTTGGCCTCTGTGATGGTCTGAGCCGGTATTTGCCTCACCGGAAAGACGCTTTTGGCCTTCATAAACGGAAACGTCAAAATTAACAATTCCGAGTATCAGCAACAAGTTTTACGTGGCATACTAGATTCTTGGAGTGCTCAACACTTTGGTGGCGACAAATTCACGCTTCAGCAGGAGTGAGCTCCTGCGCATTCAGGCCCGCTTAACGATTCCCGGCCTGTCAAGAGCTGTTGTCCGTCAAACTTGTCGGTTTCCGATCACATAGTTTACAGCGTGTGGTACATAGGAGGAAAAATTTCGGTTACTTGATGCACTAGCGCAAACGCGGTCAAAACAGCTTTGACATGCGCTTAGGGCGAATTCACGGTGGAAACGTGTGTGAGCATCGCTGAAAATTTTCGCAAGCGGCTTTTCAAATATATAGAGGCTAACGGAGGCAGTTCTGAGAATTTTTTATAAACTTTTTTGTTTATTGTTAATGGATTAAAACGTAATTATTCCTTCAATTCAATAAATTCGTTTGCTTATGCAATATTTTTTGACTGTTGAAGCATCTGGAAAAACCGACAAAAGTACTCCGCACCCTGCATATTAATATATAATATATATAATATATATATATATATGTATCCCCGATATGGTATATATGTATGCATATATATATTTAATATATATATATATATATATATATATATATAATATATATATATATATATATATATGATTTCCAAGATTGGCTAATTATTAATCTCGGCATAGATTCAATAATTCAGATATTCACTTGATAAGCATATGTGAGGTTGTAGTAATGGTATTAAAAAGAGAAATGAAGCGCAATAATGATACAGTGGTTGACACTTTGGCGGTTTCCTCTTCTCTAGAGCTTGAAAAGGTCAATATGATTCGCAACTAATCAGTCAATTACTGCAGTATATTTGACTGAATAGACAACAAATATTAATTTATTACTTGATTGTGTAACTTTCAGATTAATCTGACAATTCCAGTCTTTCAATAGCGAAACCACGAAAACGTCAACCGCTGTATTGAGCCACCCCAAGGTTTCTTTCGCACAATTGTTTGATTCAGCTTTTTTTCTAATTCAAATCAGGCTATTTTTCAAAAGGTTGTGGTGTGCTGGAAAATGTTCCAGTAGTTGGCTAGGTAGGGGATATGAATTTAAAACTGCCGTCGAAATGACATGGTATCGCAAAGTGATGTCTCGATGGACACGTGCACTGACTGACCACGACCGCGCTGCATGGGTGACCATCTGCAAAACCTTCTGTTGCGCCCGCGAAGATAGGACTTTCTCAGGAGGACAATCACTGAATATGGTGCTGGACTATTACAAAACAACACACGCCACGGTTACTGACTGTTTCGCGGCAAAGACCCGCCAGCTCAATCAAAGCTCATTTTGCATACTCGGTAAATTATGCTCTCGGTTTTCAGCGATTGGCAGAGCATGCTGTTTTGGGAACTGCTCGACAACAAGCAGACACTAAATGCCGACGTGTACGGGGTAGAACTCCGAAAATGGTCGCAGAAGTGAGAGGGAGGCGTCCAAAACGACTCAGTGTCTCCCTTCATCAGAATGACGCTCGACCTCACACACCAAAGTCGACTCGGCACGTTTCGGAGAAAATGAAGCAACATTAGCGGGAGAAAAGATTCGTATACTACAATCGGCTCAAAAGGGACCTCAATGACTTCTTCAGTCGCCAGCCTCGTTCTTTCTGAGAGGAAGGTATCCAGTACTGTCAAGCAAATGGTTGAATAGCATTGATCATGAATGCTGATTACGATGCTAATTTTATGATCTCAAATACGTAACAATTGAATTGTCAAAAGTAAGCGATATGCATTGTGCTGTGTTATTTTATTCAATAAATTCTATTACTAATAACCTCGCATCTGTTTTTCAAGTGGATATACTGAATATATGTATATATACACATATGCAAATATATATGTATATGTATATATGTGTACATATACATATATATATGTATATATGCATATATATACACTCGTATCCATAGATGACAACGAGCTTAAAATTGTGGAATGGGTCTCATTGCGTCACCATGCTCGAAAGAGACCACCACCATGGATGACAATTGCGCGATAGAGAAACGGATGGAAACTATGGTGGCACTAGTATTACCACTGGAAAAACGGGCCATTCAAGTAATTAAATTGAAATTATATAAGTGTATATGATGTATAGAATTAGTTTTCAATATCCTTCGTCAGAACAATGATATGTCCTCATAGTTCCTCAGCGAAACGAGTTACGGTAAGTGAGCCCTATTTGAGCATCTCAGTAATGGTTCACATTGCATTTTCACACCTAGAATATGTAGTCACCGAATACTCCAAGCATGATGGTCCAAAAAAACGCTATTCATCACTTCTTCATATGAAAAGTCCTCAAAAAGGTGCAAATGTTCATAGACGCGAAATGCTCGTAGTTTGAGTGTGGCCATGGGCCTTTCTCTGATTTCAGTGAGGAGATAGCTATAGGTGGCTAATGGGTTCCTCTTGTAAATGTTCTCAATCTTTTTCATGAGTTCATGAGAATTCGAACTCCATTTCAGATTGAATAATACCGCTGGAAAGAAGAACCTCCATTGCCTATCACAGTTCGACATCCAGCAATAATCATCAGTCATGAGGGTGCAATAAACCATTGGAAGAGATTTCGCATTACATTGATGAATCGCTGTCCAATCATTCGCTAACATATGCCTAGTCTCTGGCAAGGATAAAACCTCGGATGCCAAATTACGGTAACGTTGTATCTGTGCATTTGTTAGAATCATGAGAAGAATTTTCGAGATGAAATCGAATTGCCACTATTCAGCTATACTCTTCGTAAAAGTCATTGCGCCAAAACTCACAACTTGTCTCTCACTTGCCTCGAGGGTTTGCCAACACCGATTCATATTAGTGAACTTCATTTCAATTTCAGCTAATAAATATATGTTGAAATGACTTTTCAAATGAAGTTTTCTTCTTTATCATCGGAACCAAAATATAAAATCCATGATTTCAAAGATTATAAATGGTAGATGAGATTCTGCATATCAATTGGGCATAATGAAAAATTGGTTAATGAGATTCTAAATATTGAACACATTAGGATGTTTATAATTTGTAAAGATCGTTTAAAAAATCTCGGATAAACATGTAGCTTAGTGAATCTACTTTTTACTTCTGCATGGCATTATGATAGATGTGGCCTTGCGCTTTTTATTTTTTCGTGATTGCGTGTGTGTGTGTATGTGTGTGAGTGTATGAGTGTGTGTGAGTGTATGAGTGTAAGTGTGTTTTGTGTGGTGTGTGTGTGTGTGTGTGTGTGTGTGTGGTGTGTGTGTGGGTGTGTTGTGTGTGTGTGTGTGTGTGTGTGTGGTGTGTGTGTGTGTGTGTGTGTGAGTGGTGTGGTGTGTGTGTGTGTGTGTGTGTGTGTGTGTGTGTGTGTGTGTGAGTGTGTATGTGTGTGTGTGTGTGAGTGTATGTGTTATGTGTGGTGTGTGGCAATAAGTGTGAGTATTTAAATGTGTGAAGTGCGTGTCTGGATAGTGTGTGTTTGAATGTGTCGTGTGTCTAGTGTGCGTGTGTATTATAAGTGTCTGCGTGTGTGAGCGTGTATATGTGTATGTGTATGTGTGTGTGTGTATGTATGTATGTATGTGTGTGTGTATGTGTGTTGTGTGTGTGTGTATATGTGTGTGTGTGTGTGTGTGTGTGAGTGAGTGTGTGTGTGTTTGAAAAAGAAAGCATTGTGTGGGAAGACCTGCTGCTATTGTGCGAGGTTCAGATTCCGATTTTTCTTTGTATTTTAGGAGAATTCATTGTTTCAATGTTGTTTTTGCGACAATAAAGAAGGACCGCCCACACGCGATCGGACCAACCAGATCAAGAGCCCTCGTTGTTTCGAACAAACAGACAACAATGAGAAGCTCGAATGTCATCGGCTCGGCGCTAGGAGTTTTCGTATTTAGTTTCTGAATAACTAAATCAACATAAAATATAGTCGGAACAAAAATTAGAGCGGTTTTATTTGCCTCTTCCCCTCCATCTTCTTCCAAGCGAATATCTCTCATTAGTGTTTTATCATCTCTACTCATTCTCATTCTTCATGCTTCTGACCGTTTTTGTTTATAGGAATCAATGTGGACTTTTCTCTCGCATGACTTCCGTGCCACTCTTCACTAATATGCGGAATACAAAGAACACTTAGGAATCCCTGGAAAACGTGTATCTCATATGGAACACGTCACTCTCCACTTATACCTGAACTACTTCTCTTTCGTGCTTTCTCCCACCCTCTCCCTCTTTGTCTATCTTTATCTCTCTTTTTCTCTCTCTGTTTTCGTATCGCTCGTGCTCTCACACACCCCACATCTCGTTGCGCTTCTCCCTCGTTGCTGTCCCCTTCATTTCGTTATGGCGCAATCAATTCGCCGCTGGCCAGTTGTTTCCGCGAGAAATAACCACGGACTATACAAGAGGAAACGGCCGCCTAACCTCCGTCCCGTTAACCATCAAGTTCACGAGACGACGATTATCAGACTGTTGATGGCGATAAAGGGAGAGAGAAACACAAGAAAAGAGAAAGAAATGAATGAGAAGGACCTAGCAGTACATGGAAAGCACAGCCGGGAATGAAAGGAGAAAGCGAAAGAAAAACAAGAAAAACAAAACAATGGTCGAAGTCCATCCTGGATCCTACTTATCGCGTTGCTTGGAATGCATTCGGTGTCCTCGTCGATCGTATTAATGAATGCACCTAAATGGCGACAACGAATTTACATGACATAGTAAGAACTACGCCAACAACCAATAATGAAGGCCAAACGCGGTGATGGAGGAAATCAGCTGCAGAGAAAAGTATCACAAGAAAAAAGAGAAACGTAATAAAGTGCGAACGATAAACGACTGGCAAAGATTAGCCAGTATAAATCGTGACACGTACAGCTGCGAGTTGATGTAATGTACTTGTTGATCTTAGTATAGGGCGATGTCGATGTCATCTCAGTTGGAGTATTTCAGCTCGATAACTATCATCATCAGGAGAGTGTAACTAGCCGTTACTACCACTAATCTTTTTTTCTACTCCTATTCCTTCGTAAAAATCGACGCGCGATTACAAAATACAGAGTAAATTATGTTAAGAGACGCAAGACAGTACAAATGAATTGGAGTCACTTATTAAGTTATGAAGTGGAGAACACCAATTTGATATAGAAGTACTTTATTGATAATGAATATTAGTTGAAGGTGTTCAAGTCCATGTTTGCGTGGCCAGCCTTCGCAATTTACGTTCACTTCTTGACTTTGATATCAATAAACTAATTAACTGATAAGTTCACCTAAGGACCCTACTGTGGTTAAAAAGATCTTGGCAGCGATTTCATATGTTCAGAAAAATAACGACTGATTTTCGACAAAGTGACGACTATCACAACGGCGTCAATTTGTACTCGGAATCGAGTGCAATGAAATGACGCACAAGCATCAGATAATATCCATCAACAATTGGCCTACAGATAAAATGGTGATAAGCTTCAAGTTAGTAAATGACTATCAATATTCTTGGCGACAGGTCTACCGATGAAGCTTTCCTAATTTTGAGTATTTACGAAAAAAATTGCTTCTCGCTTTCTTGGTTACGACTAAATGCAGTTATTTCCTAAGCTTACAACTTTAGCAGCAAAAGAATTTTTTCTTTTCATGGAAGACATCCAATTTTTAGCCTGGACGTAATCCTAGACTCAGTGGAAGCCATTTAAAACGAAAAAGACCATCATTAATTAGTTAGGACAAATTGATAGCACGACACCTGAATACGCTACTAGGATGGCTAGCGATCTCGTCATGGAATTTTTTTTAATTGTCTTAGATCAAAAAAGAGAACTGTCTGTGTTTGATAGTATTTCTAACCAAAATATTAAGAAAGAGCCATTTTTTGGGATCATTGACAGAAGATATTGTTAGCGAACAGAAGCGAATAATATTCTTCGAAAAAGAATATCTTAAGAAGAAAAGGCGACGACAACAGTATGATAGAACTCAGATAATGTTAAAAATGGATTTAGATTTTCTTTGCAATTTCTAGTTTGGACCTACCATTTCCAGCGAATTCACGTTGGGGTTCATAGCGTTCAGTGAGCTGACAGCCCGCCATAAACACTTCATTGAAAACGACTAGTCATAATCGTTTCGTGAATTTTTTATGATCAATCGAGCAAATGCGAAACGTCTAACGAGATTCGTTGGCCATTCCTAAGCTACACAACTGAATGCTAAAAAATTTCCGAATCTTCAAATGATTAAGTTCTTTGTAAATAGGAACAGTGCATGCTATGCTACAGAAAAGCTTATCCATTATTTAGTTGTTGATCTGTACGACGAAAATGCGGTTATTGTGCTGTTCCTAAGAACACCCTCATTCAGATCATTCTCGTACACCTCATGAGGTCTTGCATTACGGACGAGTTCCGCTGCCATTTGAGAAATTTCTCCTTATTATGGATGCCACAGACACTGGAAGAGTTGATTCTTTTCAGAATTCTGCTCTCACTCTACCAAAACACGCGAGATTTCCATCATAATACACGATTCTTTGTGCTTAAGAGTTCTTCAGGACAAGCTCAGTACGAAATTTCCGACACGAAATAGGAGACAATTGAGCCAAGCAGTGGTTGATTCAGTGATCAATTGCGCCTTATACGGTGTCTTCAACCAATGTACTTCCGTTGAGGAATATTTACGTAAAAGAAAGTTGTTACAGGATATTACTTGGTCATTTTTCACATACTGTAATAAACAGTTTTTTGAAAGCGTTTAAAACTTTCAAACTGGCACAAAACGTCGAAGCATTGAAAGTGATGTTTGATCCGTTATGCCTTACCAGCTCAGCTTGAACAAAACTGTGGAAGAAAGGAGCCCAATGATTAAAATTTTCACGATGGGTTGACATGCTCTGCCAAAATGCGACAATTACAAACGGTCAGGTGATCACATACGTACACTATATACATATATTTATATATATATATATATATATACATGCATATGTACATGTATATATTCTTCTCATATATATATATATATAAATTTATATATATATATATATATATATGTATATATATGGGCGTGTGGAGGCGAGATCCACACACAACTCTTTCCGACAGTCTAAACAACGCCATATGAAACGCCATAGCCAGGCTATTTTCAAAATTGCAAGGGTACGTGATCAACTGGTGTCCTACGACGTTCAAGAAGAAGATGAAAAAACGAATTGAATGACAGAAGTACGTACTGGGATCCGCACAGTGAGAGAAACACTGTGAAGATGGAATAACAGTGTCTGAAAATGTGTATATATATATATATATATATAATATAATGTATATACATGTATATGTATATAAACACATATGTATAATGGAGAGGAAGAAATTATACACACATATACAGACATTACATATATTCTTATGAAGGCATATACACAAGCATATTATATAAGAGCACCAGGCGATTACGTACACGAAATTGCAGACACATACATGAATGCACACTTACATATTTGCATACAAACATATAGCAGGCATAGACAAATACGCAAACACATACACAAGCAAGAACACAAGGACATACATACCGATGGAAAGTGTTGGGACTTTTTTTTTGGATAGCCATGAGTCACACAATAACGTTGCAGCACTGTTCAGAGCAAACGATGATCGTTAGAAAGCGATATATTTGCTGGTTATTACATTTATCCAATGACATATAGTAACGTATTACAAAGAACACGCTGTGGAAGACGGCGTGGGTTGAGAAGCTCTGCGTTTTTTAATCTTTTCTGTTGACAACCTAGAAAAGATGGAACGGAGGGAAACGGTCGTCGGTTTGATAAAGTAGAAAGAGACTCTCGATGACAAGCCATCTCATTGGGTCTAAAAATCATGACCAAAAGGGCATAAAACTGTGAAAGAGGAGAATTTGTAGTGTAACCTTTTATCACTACTTTATACCTTATCTCGTTTTCAGACGGAAAGAAAAGATTGAATTTATCTTTTTTCCCTAAAGGAAGGATGTCGCAAACTCCATAATGATTTATCGATATGCGTCCCTGTTTTCTAGAGAATCTTCAGAATATTCGGATCTTTTAATAAGCGTTAAGAAAAAATGTACTCTAGAAACCGATGTATGAGTCAACTATGCGTCCAACCACCACCACCGCTATGGTGCTACGAATGGACACAACTGCAAAGTAGTGTTTTTTAGAGATTCAGTGGTACCATACGCCTGTTGCTTTGAAGTCAAGTTATCTTACTCTGCAATTACTTCTCTTACAGTCACCAAACACGCAAAATGCAGCAATTTGTTACTAATTGTGTTGATACGCAAAACTGCCAGTGGGATTTATAATTCACGAAATCGGAATGGTCGATTTAGCATATCGGTTTCTGACGACACGGACGAAAACGAGTGTTGTTGGCGAAATGCAGAAAGTTGAGAAGCTGATAGGAGCCCAGCGAAAAGCCAAGAAAACACCCTCGGGGCAGAAAAACAACAACAGCAACGACGACATATCAGAGCACCAGGCGCTTCACCATTGTTTGTAGATCTCATGACAAAGGTAATAAATAGCAACAGGAGAGTGATCTATAATCCCTGGTGCAAATTTAGCTCGCAGTAGGCCAGGAAGTGCTCGAATTTGGCGCGATTGTTAGGCTGAGATATTTTTGAATGAGCCGAGCCTTTAGTTCATCGCAAAAGATAGCCATCTTACAATGTTGCAACAAATGTCGCATTCTATGAGAAAGCATAAATCTCTCTAGGGCTATTTGTGACACCTCGACAGGTTATTGCTCTCAGAAAAGTATTAGAAGTTCATTCATATGTACCAGAGTAGTGCAAAACTTCGTCAGTACTGATTAAGATACAATCCAACAGCGTTATAATCGCAGTATCGTTCATGACCTATTATTCTCTTTCGAGAAGCTTTACAGGTCCTTCCTAATTAACCTAAACGAATACTGAGCAAAGAATGAACTGTATATGTTTGTTCCACGTTTTCGAAGCAATAAAGTTCATCGCATATACCTTTTTTAGCAAAAATCTAAAAAGATAAAATCAGAGGTTTAAGGTTTGTAAAGTCACTTGAATGAAGTAAAATGAGGGGCTAGCTCCAATCTAGCAAAACTCCGATTCAACATTAAAACATGTACTCAAATTTACAGTTTGGTTTGGAAAAGGAAACGCAGGCTCGAGATACCATGCAAGGCTTAATCGTTAGATTTACCTTGTCCGGATCATCGAAGCCTCCCGTCACTAAAGTTGTGGCAAAGTGATGGCTAAATTGTCTGGGAAAAGTAACCGTTGATACATGATGCTAAGCGACTAGCCATGCGTAGAAGATTCGAAAACGCTCCTCGCATTCCAGGAGAGGTTGATTTAGTGAGCTTTCAACGACAATCTCGGAGAAGACAAAGTTCTCAAGTGGTACCCAGTCTCGTGAGTAATTTCCATGGCTTTCGTGGATAACAATAGACGAACATCAATGAAACGCTGGGATATGCATGACACTCTAAGTAGGGTCATATGAAAAAAAAAACAACTAGAGGCAAAAATCTTCATTTGCAGCTAACATATTATAGTATGAACTCCAAATCAATTTCAAGATAGACACACCTTGCCCTTTTCATACTCAGTTCGGATTTCGATTAGTCTTCCTTTCGTAGCGTCAGGAATGACATATTTCTATCAACCGCAATCATCTACTTAGAAAACACGTGGTACCATTCAACGGTTGTTCCTGCCATCTCGCTTTCGTAGTGACATTAAAGCGTTTAATTGCACACCTTTCCGAACTGGAAAGTGTTCAGTCTCACTCACCTTCAGCAAAGGCAAGGATTATTTCGACGTACGTCATAAAGCACGGTCACTCAGTTGCTTGAAGCCAATATCAAAATTTTCTTCGCAAGAATATTTGAACCATTTACGATAAAAGCATTTGTTAGATCGTGTCAGCACACCTTACAAATCTCTACAATTAGGTGTGTGTATAGCTGTGATTAGAGATGCTTTTGCGTATACACAACCATTGGTGCAAATCCGAGCCCATAACTAAATAAGCCTCTCATCCATCTGAGATCACCAAAATAAGTAGGGATGATAAAGCACTGACTCGATGTATCCAATGACAATCACAGGCTAAACAGGCATTTGATCACCTTCACGAATGGAGTCGAATGCATGTCAAGTCTCTAGAGAATTATTCAATGTCAAATGCTGTACTGTTCTTTCTCATCTATGGTATATAGTTCCTTTTTTCTACAGACAGGAGACTACGGTATTTTGAAAACTTTTTCAATCATGCTCAATTTGAGAAACATTTAGGATGCAAAAATATAATTAATCAAGCAGTTCTCTTTTTGAACGCTCATAAGAATGACACATGTCAGATGAGACAAACTATCTAAGATTGCGTGAGAGCAATGAAGGACAAGATATTACATAGTATCATCAAATAGTAACTTTATTGCACTTCTCATCAGAGATTACATCAAGTTAAAGAGTACTTCAACCAGTATTTGAGAAGAGAATGTTGAAAAACTCAATTGCGGTTGATTCACTTGTTCATAGTTCGCTGAATGGAAACTGTCGGACCATACTGATTGTGCTAATGCCCAAAATATAGAACTATGTAGAAAGTAACATTGTTGGAACTTATGGCATTAGCTCGTATACACAGGTGGTTAGTGCTAGATGAAGGGAAAAGAGAGAATAGCCGAAGAAGTCCGACGGAAAACGAGCACAACAATGAATCAACACAATTTTACTGAGAAAGTGGACAGAGACAATGAAAATATAACATAAGTTTGAAATTTGACGATCTTAGAACAATTAGCTTATGAGATAAAAACAAAATAACGATGCAGCTCGTTTCAAGAAGTCATAGCATTTTCGCTCTTCATTTAGTCATTCAAGTCATCACCTAGCCTCTGAAGGCAATTCCTTTTCAATGGGAAAACAATTTCTTGAGTTATTATAGTAGAACTTGTAGTTCGCATTAGCTTCGATTTATCCATAAGTAGGCATAAGTTAATAATCCTATTCTTAAGAGCCAATTCTCCATTGCACAAGGAAATTTGTCCCAACAAATATCTTCATTGTAGATTTGAACCGTCCACTATGTGAACATTGACAATATCACAAAGAACCAGATGAACATGACGTCGTTCTAAAAAAAAATGGCGTCGCAACATTACGAGTGAATCCAGTTAATCAAGTAGAAGAAAGGGATTAAAAAACATGACTATCAAAAATAGCATTAGCTCCATAATACAATTCTATGTTGATGTCTGCAGCAGTTTTGTTAACAAAGCTGAAATTCAAGAAGCCGCGCTGACGCAGCGATGCTCGATAGAGTCCGGCAGGAAATGAAATTCAGCGGAAAATTGGACTGTTGATGACCAAAGGTGAGCAAACACCACTAAGAGACCAAAAAACAAATCAGAGGCAATCAGGATTTCGGGAAAGTGGCAAATTTTTTGCACAAACGGATAGGAAAAGTAAAAATGAGCGAAAATTGAATCGGCATTCACCTTCGTTTTTTACATATTGCATAAGTGAGGGCATGAATGAATTTGTGGTATATTAAATAAACCTATTTCAAAGCTTCAAGTGCAAACAAGTGAAGAAATCAAAGAGAATCTGTCACGTACGAATCGTGACAAAAATGTAAGATTGAAAGAAGGGTGATTACTTGCAATGATGGAAAGAGAACCATACACGGAAGGACAAAAAAAAACTAGAGATACCCAAAATATTCTCGCTAATGATCATATATATGAAAAAGACCACAGATGTTTCTTAGAAATCGCAAAAAATAGGTGAATCAACGAACAACTGACGTCAGGTGACATCATCGTATCACCATAGGGCAATAGCTGGACGATCCCTAATCGCTAGGATCTTGCTTTGGCATGAAATCTCGTCCATAAACGACTGAAAAGCAGTCGTATATTTTTCATTTGCCTCTATTAGCATGTGGTCCGTAGGGATCGCAAATCTGGACACATGAAACCCGTCTACCACACTGATTGAGCGAAAAAATCACGCAACACACAACAGGCGTTGTTGGCGTCGCTCGCTCGCTTTTCGTCATGTCAATCTCTCCGCTGTAGGCGTGTCATGTAGATGCTTTCCGACTTCGACGAGATGTAGTCCTCAAAACACAACTGATACACACAGCTGTGTCCTCTCATTTACGCGTGCTACGCTAGCGAATGCGTTTGCTTACTGTAGCCAAACCGTTAGCGCGGTGGACGACGCAGTGTTGGTCATACGGTAACTACGGATTTCATGCGTTATTTGATCACAGATGGGTAGAGGACGGAAAAAATAAGGCAGATGATTTCATTGCTATGTTTATACCAAATTGCAGAGTGATATGGTGGTAACACCCTCTCTTCACTAGTCGCCAACTATTACGACCACATACGCAGAATTAATTATTCAAAAAAAATTGTCAAAGGGGAAGGAGATCTGGGGAAAACAAGCGAGGGTGGGTATCCATCGAGGAGGAACGGGAAAATGAAGGGAAACAAGCTCAGGGTAGATCAAACAAACTCGTGTTGGTCGCTAACGGAATGAGGGCAGCGTTTTGTTGAGTGTGCATGTGTGGATGTCTGCGTGTCCGACCGCCATCGCCCGAGCCCCGACAGAGCGCAGAGAAGCTGCACACATGTGCGCCAACAAAACGTGGGAAAAACACAAACACCATCAGCTATAGCAGGCAGACCAAGCCGGCCGACCAGCGGCTAGCCGGCCGGGCGAGTTGTCGCCTCCGGGGTCGAGTTGGGTCAAGGAATGAGGCTGAGGACCACCTCCAGAGAGGATCCAGCCTAGCAGAGTAGCCGAGTGATTTCCGCTGGCTCTCGTTTATTCGAGATTCTCTGGAAGGGATTGTAAAGCGAAGCGAGCAATGTTTATGATGTATGCAGTTGTTTTTTCCCCGCTATGACGATATTCTCTCTGACAGGACTGGCCTATGGCATCTGCTCATAGCTATTGTGCTGTTATGAACCACAGTGACACAACGTACTAGTCATTACTGATATGCTTCTACTTGTAAAAAATCTAGAACTTTCAAACTGATGGTTGACATAGCCTCACTATAGCCCCATACCGTCATCCTTGCTATGATGTCAGAGGTGTTCATATAGAAGTCAATAATTTCTACTTAATCTGACGACAGTCGAACTAATCTGGCTTGAGACTCACGATCTCTATCGCCTAATACTGCCTTGTTAAATTGATTCCACTGATAATGAGACTTAGATGATCTCCATGCCTTGTTTCATAGTGGTTCTCTTCATACAGAGCTGTTCTATGAGGATTTCTTTTGTATTTCTAGATTTCTTTGGATAATAGGAGCATTTGTATGCTTACTTATACCGTTTTTTAAGCGATTTGCATATAATAAAGCGATAAACATTTGACTAAAGAGTTGAAATCTTGACTACCACAAGAATTTGTTATTCGGCGCGTTATTTTTGCTTAAATTATGTAGTGACATTAACTTTCACTTGGACTATTGTCTCTAAGAGATAAAGATTAAAAAGTAAAATTGATCCATGGCATCGACTGTTTCTAGAACCTCGCAATAAACATTCAATATAAATTTTTGGGAATGTTTAGAGTTCTACCCGAGGTTGGTTCGCCAGGGCTATACATGCGTGTTTCGGGGGTCTCGCTCCACTCGTCGGAAGCCCACGACCCACATTAAGCCCTGCATTGTAGCAAGGAGGGAGGCGTACGTGGTGATATCACAATATACAATGACATTGTGCTATCACCACTATTCAGTCGGTGGATCACGGCTGGTAGATACAAAACTGATCCATGGAATCGACAGTTTTTTAGAAAAAATTGACAAAATTGATCCATGGCATCGACTGTTTTAAAAAGTTAAATAAAAGTTGGACGTCAGCAAGGAACAACAGTTTTGATAAAAACATATTATATCGTTGTTTTATGCTGCACATGAAATCGTTCAACAAATTATTCCCATTGGCTGTCATTCTTCACTACCAACACATAAATCGATCTTTATCAGAGGAGAATTTTATCATGATAGATCTTGCCTAACTCAAATTAACGTGATCAGCTGACTGGGAGGAGCAAAAGATGTTGGCTTGCTGCCAGTCACATTCTGGCTGCTTTTTTTCAGTGGGTGGTCTTCCCCAAGCCAAGGCAACAATGATTTATCAAATAGTTGGCCACTAGTTTATTTCGGACAGATGTAATTCTCAACGAGTGTTCAGAAAGCCGCGAGCAAACAAAAAAGAGCTGCTTTGCTGTTTCGAAGCGACATCGGCGACATCAGCCGTATTCATTTCACTTTCGTTTACAATGTTACTGCTACGCAATATCAGAGTGATTTGATATTTTAGTGAAATGAATAAGAGGGAGAGAATAGACAACTCTGAAAAACAACTTTGATTCGTCTATTTCTTGAATCTATTTTAACAAATACCCAACTTATTTTTTTAAACTCTCCAATATGGAAGCACTTTATCGGTTTCGTATCTAAATACGGCATTGAAACTCGTGGGCAGCTATGATAGAACTTCTCCTTGTATTTGACTCAACTTTATGATATTTTTGGAATATGTCTTGGTACTTCAAGGGTCCACTTAGTTGTTTCATAGATGTCCCAAATATTTTTTGAATGCTAAATACGCTGGATCATCGGTACCTCTTCACAATTTCATTCAGAGTGGCAATAAATTTGCTCGCTAACATGAGCATTTGTACTTATCGGTTCTCGGAAATGATTTTGTTCAACTGGTTCTAAAGTGGTTGACCTTGTGCTGTGGCTTTCATTTGATTTCTCATTTAGATCGTCTACAAATGGTCTTCATGTTTAACGCTGCGAAAAATGCATTAAAAATACTAGATCGAGTAATCGTGCAAGACTTATCCGCCTTTAGCCCACTTGAGAACGCCTCAGCGCTGCCTTTCCAGATTTTTCTATATAATCGTCTCATCCATCACTTAACGGTATTCGTGATGAATACTGAAATTTCTCAGGCAGAAGCCGACTCGTCTCAAATCCGAATATGTTCCTGAATGATTGATTCTAGGGAACGAATTCAATGCGAGAATTGGTGCGTTGCACACAATATTCGTGATGGTAATCATGTAAGCAAGTAAATTGATGATCTTTCTCACGGAAAATTTCTATTTCACTTACTTACTTAGATACTTAGATGGGTCGCCTTCACTATTTGTGCGGAGCCCAGCATATATTACTAATGGTATATTGCTGGTCGTGCATATTCCATGGTTTCCAGACGTGACATTGCAAGGGCGTTTTCAGGACTTCACGATGTCGTTTCCATGGAATGGATTTCTGCGATGGATCCTTGGTTGGGCTTCCTACTTGTTGATTCGGAGAGGATGTTAGGACGAAATCAAAGGCAGAGGTAGGATCGAAGATCAACCGACCACTCACGGATGATATGAAAGCTAAAATCCCAAATTCTTATTTTACTGTCATCATAGCAGTGTTATGATGTTACAACAAATTATCCGAGGATGCTGAAACGTATGAGAATTTTCGACCCCAAGCAGCTGTTGAACCTCTCGCTTCATCTATGCCGATGTCCGTGGTAACCACTTCACAACCGAAGGACCGCTCTACTTCGTGAAGAACTATTAGTCACCATAAAAAAATCTATCTTATACAAAAGAGCATAGTATCATGAAAGTCCGTGCAAAATGTTAATGAACAGCTTATGAAGGCCTCTGTAGTATTGAAATGCATATAAATGAAATGTGAGTAACGTTAGACAGGTAATATTGCCTTTCGAACAGAAACTGGAGAACATTGCTCAAAAAAAGCTTGACAATGGGTTCAAATCTGTCCTAAGTCAACACTGAAGGTTCATGAAGGTCAACAACAGAAGCAAATAAGCCGTTGCTTCTGAATACCGAGGCTGGGTGAGAACAACAAAATGAGCAAGGATATTTCTTCTGTTATTTTTTTTTTCAAACAGAATGAAAGGATTTGAAATGATCATGCAAGTAAACCTTCAGTCAAAGAGTCTCGAAACTTCCATGTTTACAATCCAATCACGAGGGATGAACTTCCATTGAACTCCTTCTTTTCTAGAACATCTTTTCAGCATAACACAATTAGCAATCTTGATTCGAGACTTTCTGTGTTTAACTAGTAATTGTTTGGATAGCTGACGTGACCTTAATCAATCATCATGGTGTGTCTTAGGACTCAAGAAAACGTAGAAGAAACCAATGTCTACACCAAACTATTAGAATCGTTCAACTTTTTTGTTTTAAATCGATTTTTTCTAAAGGTTCAGGAAAGGTGTTTTTATGACCTAATATAATCGTCTCTTATTCATTATTTCGCCAAGCTGAGACCTCTCTCTCTCTCCTCTCTCTCTCTCTCTCTCCCCCATAACGAAAGATATCGCAATGTTCTATAATGTTGAATTGCGATTGTAATGTGTAACACCAAGGTCAATTAATAACTCAGCAGGTTAACTGGGTAATACAGAATTTCTATTCGGAGCTTTCACAATTTCACTACTCAGTGAACTTCGCTTATTCACTGAGCACGAAATACCCACTTTTTTTGCGCGCGGTCCGTATTTTTACTGCTGTTGACAGTGAGATTGATGAAGACGAATCGCCTTGTTCTTATCTTCAGCATAGGTCTGTATGTAAATCATCTTTAACAAAGTAATCTGAACTCTTCCGTCTTGGATGATCTCAATGGAGTAGTGAATTTTAGACTCTATATCGTAGCTGGGCCTACGAACGCTCTTCAAGAATAATAAGTTGGTTTACTATAGAGGAATCTAACGAACGTAAAAAGAAAGAGGACATTAGCAGGTGGAAAAAAGAGCTCAAAAGAAAGTTTATTTCAGATGGTGGTCTGTGAGTCAGAAATACAGTAAAAGAGAGAAGACAACGATGAAGGTGGCGATTGAGGAGGAAAAGTATAAGAAGATAAGAAGAAGATGAAGAAGAAGTATACTACTGAGGTCCTATTTGTGTAGTGTGTGTGTGTGATCATACTCTTCGAAAACTCCTTGTTTTAGAATCACCCATTCGATATTCTTCACTGTTTATTAGCTCTTCTACAACTTTATTTGGTTTTATACGTTAGTGGCGAGCTTTTCCTCTTCCTGGTGATTCTAGTAGCTGAAAAAATATGATCATATGACAATTGCCTCATGTGCACCAGTTATGGTTGCATAAATATGAGAGAAATAGTTTGATAAATTGTTTCATTATGAGTCTAAAAGTATCATGGCGTCAGCATGTAGCAATAGAAAAGGTTGATGAGATGGTTGACGACTCATTGGTTGAAGAAAGGCTTAACCAAAGAGGAATGAACAGGTTGAATAGACACTCATATTCTTTCTATGTATGTGATGGAATTTCAGTACAAGACATGTTGATTCTACAAAAGTATCATGGAAATCGTTTCTGTATATGGATAAGGGCACCCTGAAGTTCTCGGCGTTAATCAATCTTTGAGAAATGTGCCATGTGATTCGACTTCATCAACTATCGCTTGAGATCACTGAGTGTAAATCAGACCTTTCCAATGACCCATGGTGTCCTCCTGATGTATCAAGTAAGTGCTGCTACCTCTCAAGAACGCTTGATACGCAGAAGGAATGGAGGATTTTGTCAGTTTTGACTACAGCATGACCGAACCTTTCTTCACGTGTATGTCGTAGGACACCTTTACCCACTGCGCCACATGCTCTCTGGATGTGCATATCCGTAATAAGTGGGCACTATGAAGAACGAAAGAATTGAGCGTTCCAAAAATTACCTTTGTTCTGAATAGTAGCTCCAATGTGTTATCAGTCAGCGCAATCATTGCTTAGTCATATTAAGAACCATCGTCGTTTTCCTTGACTTATCTGTCCTTCCAGTAGAATGTTCTGTGAAGCACTGCTTCAATGAGGAGTTTTTCTCGACGATGACCTTACAAACAGTTGGGTTCGATTGCTAATTACCCTTTGATATTGACAGTACACAATTATTTTTTCCGGGCAAACTATCCTGCAGCAATCGGTTTCTCTAAAGAAGACGAAGACGTCGAAACATTAGCCGTATAAATCATGCGTATTATCCTCGTGTAATAACTAAGTATAGGAGAAGTTATTGTTGACTGATAAAGGCGAAGTCAAGGGAAAGTCAGCTTTCAAAATATTACATGTTCTACTCGCTTCGCTGAGCGGATTGCATAATTTTTTGCTCGATAGTATTACTATCGTATAGAGCTATATAAAACAGCCAACTGAAGGCAATAAGTCGAAGTGTCTGAGGCATTTAGGTTAACCAAGAAGCTATTCTTGTTCCACTTTCTCTACAGGATCTTCTGTGCTGTTAATATTGATCTTAACGCGATTGCATGCTTGACGGCTTTCTCTCATAAGTCAAAGGACGTGAGTGTTTTTTCCGCTCCTCCTCTTCGCGATTCGTGATGATCCACCCCAGGCAAAACGACGACACCGCGAGACTGTTTTATGGTTCATAAATCAATTCACGCTAAGAAAACAAGTGGGTGAAAAAGCTGCAAATACTTCCTCTCACCTTTTGAGTGGTTATCTCAGGGGCCCCTTGCCTTTTTTTTCAATTCTGTTGTTCACCTTGTAGTGCTTGAATGTCGATAATGATACTGCTTTCTCTCAGGGCAATACTGCTCCTCACGTTGTCTAGTTTCGCGCACATAATATAAGATAATTTTTATCTCAAAAATATACTTTCCACAAGTTTGAATTGCTCATTTCGACATGTTGTTGTGCATGTCGGCTGAACTCTTATCAGGGCATGTTTTGAAACTAACAACAGTGCTATGAAGCATTAATTCCGAAAGATGTGACTACGAAGTCCCAGATAGTTAGCTGGTCAACTGCTTATCTAATTGGCTATGATGGATCCTAATCTGTCTTCTTTCACTTGCAAAATGCCTCATCTTGTAATTTTTTGTATTTATGAGACACTCTAGTAGACCGATGACGTAGTTATCGTTGTCATAAATCATTCATTTTAAGCCTTTCGAAGTCTGTTATGGCAGCTATATAGTGCTGAACACGTGTTTCGCCCTTACAGACTCATCAATAGCACTATCCCTTTCGGTCCAGTCAATCCATTGCAAAAGTTTTCCCCTAAACATAAAGGAATCGAAGCCCGATTGTTTACAAAATCACCGCATATCAGGTGACGAAATCGCCCCGCATTGCAATGGCCTACATGACTGGTAAAATAGATTATGCCTTTATCCCCCTCAAGCGATTGGTTGAATCGAAAGGCATCGTGTTACTGATGAGACTGACCGAAAAACCGTAAGACCGAAAAACGTTTCTAGCACTATATAACTGCCACAACAGGCCTCGTGAAAGGCTTATGATATGTTATCACATTCTATATTGTTTCCAGCGAGGTCTGTAAAAGCAGTCGAATGTAAGGATGTCATTCATTTTGATTCCTTTCATTTGCTTTTCATTTCTCACACCATGAGTTTTTGGGAGATCTCTTCCGCGTAATATATATGCTGTCCTATTCCCGTCTGACAGGGCCTATTTATTATGGTCTTTGCTTCACTGGCACTTTTGGAACACAAGACAGCGCCTTTTATGTAGGATCCGGTATAAATTTCTATCAACGTCTACAGCCTTCGAACTTCGAAGAACTTATAAACCTCATTCAGCAAAGAAATTGGACCGCCGTTGTGAGGACTAGCTTAGTCGAATCATGGCTGATTAATTTTGTGAGCCGTCAAAAACAGATCCACTAATCTTTTGAAAGTAAACACAAGTTGTTACGTGGGTTAGGAAGCTTTCGACGCTAGGACAATAGTCGCGCTACGAAAACGCTGGTTTAGCAGTGCAAAAACGTAGAAGGAGACCGTCATGGAATACGCAGAATCTTTTTTTTTTCGATAGGGATGTGGTCGATCGAAGCGCTCAGATTGGAGATTCTTTCTTGAAGTGGTGACCATCCACACTCGTTCATGGTGGAATTTCTATACAAGAGAGGAACCGCAGATCAAACGAGGCTGCCAAAATAGATTACTAAGTTTTGTTCAGATTTTCCGATGTGCCTTCTTGTATATCATTTTTCTGCACTAACGTCGCAAGGTGGATTTCTACGAATTCTCTAGAAAACACTATTTATTGCCTATAAATACTCATCTTTAGCCATCCTACTAAGATATTCCGGATGTGATACCTGGATAATCCTTCTGTGCCAATACTGCTCGTGGTCACTATTATTTCAGTTTACTTTAATAACGTAAAGTTGACATAAAATGTTCTTCCAGTAACATTTCCAAGGATAGGTATGGTGCAGTGGATAGAAACGCCATACGAACACGTAATTGATGGTCGATGGTTCGATCCTGGGCTCCTAGTTTCCTGAGTTTCCCTCCAGGGTTGGAACATTGACATGGAACTTGTCCGGGAGGATAGAAGCAGTAACTTGATGCTCTGCTGAGTCACCACGAGACATTGTAAAGGCCAGTTATGCATTCAGTCACATGAAACGAAGCTAATGACAGAAGACGAATGCATAGCATATCCCTTATGGATTGATCAACGTCAAAAGCTTTAACCCTTATCGTTTTATAGTTTCGACTTCTTTACCTTCTTGAAAGAACTATCTAAATCAATTTCTCGGACCCTTGCATTTTTTAAGGCGGATTGATTCATGTCAACCTTTATTGAAGTCCTCGAGTACTAACTGGGCTTCTTTGTTTTGTCTACTATAGCTTAACCAAGACGTTCCCACTTGATTACAGGAGAGTGTTGGTAAGGAGTTGAAGCAGATTCTTGCTTAGTGATAGCCTTTATCGCTAACCACTTTACCACTCCACCTCTTCCGAAAAAGTCAGCCGAGATGGAAATCAAAGTCCAAATTTGAGGTAAAGTCAGTAAACTACATGATAAAGTTACTAAAAATAGTTTTTAACCTTTCAAAATTCAAAGTGAAGACAACAAACTGAGTTGTGCTTGATGCTTCAAGAAGTGTTTCTCTCAGTTCTAATGATTTTCGTCCTCTTGAACAGAGTGAGAAAGTATAACGTCAAACGACCATCGATAAATCTTTACCATTCTGTTTCTTTTTTCTGTGCAACACCTTCACAGATCCTTTCTGACGAAGTTTTTTATTAATCGCAGATTGCAGTTTCCAGACTAATCGGCATGCAGAATGCAATCATCATGCTATAAACCTCTTGTATACGAGAGTGATTTACCTTAAATGATGCATAAAGCGTTAAGAGATAATTAAACGACTATTGAAGCTCCCAATCGACTCCATCCATAGTAAAGACAGCTAAATTCATGTGTCACTATTTCCGAGAGCCAGTTGGTATGCCCAACACTTTTTGTTTTCTTTTGTCCCATCAGACATGTCGGGATAGAGGGAGAACTAGCAATCGTGTATGAGGCATCACTAACTACCTGCATTATAGGAGCTTTGAACTAATCAAAAGGGATGTAGACTAATTAGATTTGGCGTAAAAAATAACCTGATCAAGTGCTGAATCTTCACCATTTTACATGATGTTCTCTTTTTTTTTGTCCGACCCATTGTTCATCAAATGAGGACGTGGTATGTGGACTAGGTGAATCGAAACCAGAATGGTGAAACTCTATGAATCCTGTTAAAGAATGACCTATGACTGAGACGCAACAATGAAGAAGATCTGTTAAAAAGTTTTATTCTTCTGCTAAGTGATTACTAGAATTTTCATTGGTTTCGTAGCAATGGAATAAATGTAACTGTCAAAATCAACTATCTGCGCTCCAGTTAACAAGTGAATGAGCTGAGTCATTCTGTTCTGATGAGTAGACGCGGGTACCACTAACCTTGTTAGCACTAATGAATAGAATCCCAGCGCCTATCCTTTTCGATGAGAAAAACTATGCTGAGCTATAAAACATTGTAATCTTAGTTGACATTCAAAAGCTTTTCGCTAGTTTCTTACACTTTGGCAAGCTCATTTATAAAGGCGATGAAAAGGTGTGCTTATGAAAGTAAGCGGAAATTAGAAAAACTGAAATTTATCCTGAGAACACCGCATAAAGTTGACCGAAAAACACGAGGTTTATTGAAGTAGAATTTGCATTCGCTGCTAAAATATTCTAGGGATGCACTGTGTATTTGATTAAATTCGTACTATGGTAAAACTGGTTGAGCATACTGAACCTACACAATGACACATAATAATGTATCGAGTTAGTGCTTTTCATTAAGCTATTTTGGTACCATTTTGCCAACCTAAGAAGGATAGCGAGCCTTACTGAGTTAGAGATTCTCGAAAAATTCAAAAATGCGTTTGCTTCTTAGAAAATATTGCTTGTAGCGCTGTAGCAAAAAAGTCCTGTGTTTCACACACACATATTTCTCGCAAGACAAAGCCATTCCCTCAAAATATGAGTAACCATTCGATAGCGTAAGTTTCGGCGATTCCGCAGCTGTGCTACTTTTTGGAAAGATCGTTTCAATGCAGTGTGCCTGTGAAAATAGGATTGAGTTTCACATACGCTGCGTATCTGCTCGTCGGCTAATGTGCATGCTGATCGTGGATCGATACGCGGTCAATCGATTGCGCTGGAGCGATTCACAGATGGAGTGCGATATTTTTGTTAAACTTGCGATTTTGTCTTTGAAAAAAGACTTCTGATCAAACGTATGACTCTGATACTTGAAGATCTCTTCTACACGATCATATTATTTTCATGCTTACAGGCAATTATAGCTGTGATAATAATGAAAATGCACGAGGGGTGTAAACAGTAATTCAATTTTGAATGCTACAGAGCTAATGGAAAAGCCTTTTTGAAAAAAACAGGCTTGTAGTGCAGCAGGTAGAGATTTAAGCTCTTGCATTATTTCTAACACTTATCAAAATCTTTTGTCAAGCTGGTGGGATCGTTTTTCATTTCCCCGCCCAATGGAAAAGTATCCCACAGCCAATATATTAAGCGCGTCCCGATAGCTTCACCTATCGTCTTGCTAAAGTATGCTCCAGCATAAGTGTGTGGTAGTGTTCCAACTCTGATTTGTAATACTAGGCTTATTCAATAATTACGCAGTACCACCCTCAAATATTATCCATAAGATAATACGAAATATTCTATTAATCATATCTTTCTTTCCAAATATGTGATGTGAATAATCTGATAGTTGGCCTTGAAAGGTCAGCCATATGACGACTTCTGAAAAACGATGACGAAATGTATATTCTACACAACTTCTTAAGAGCTGTGTCAGTACGGACGCGGAATCAAAAAAAAAACAACCAGTTTGGTGTTTCATAGGATAGCACTAACTACTGTGCCTAACGCTCCCTACACAAAATTTACGCATTCATTCTCAATACGTATATAGACAAAAAAGTTTGAATGTTCACAAAATGACTGCTTTGAAAGCAATGTGAAGTAGAACTTTATATTGAATATGTCAACATATGAGGACAAAAGGTTCTAAAGCAATGAAAAAAAATGTTAACCTTAGTGAGGCAAATTGTGTTGATGACTCTAGAATGCGATCGAGAGAGGAAAAGTAGCCAGGTGGCTCAAAATAAAGACCATAAATGTAACGAGCTAGCCGATCTATCCGGAGAAGATTACATAACAGGCTAAGGTTTTATTACAAAAGTGTGCCACTGCAGCGAATTCAGAAATGTTCAGAAGAAAGTAGCTGCTAGGTCGCGTAAAAATTCACTTAATTAGCGAATCTTCTCAAAATCTTTTAGTCGGTTTAGTTTCATTCATCCATCATCCTCTAAAAGCTATCGATCTTATCAAGTTCACATGCCGATTTGGCCACCGCTTTAGAATTTCCATGATCACTTCTCTGGTACGTTTGATAAGGCGAAATACGTTTTAAATGGCTTTCTAGTCCTGTTTAATCTTCTGTCTTCGTCAACTCTGCTTATTCAACATGTTGTTTCATAAGAGGTAGAAAATAAAAACCATGCATCCATCAATGTTAAAAAAAATCGTTACTGACTACTGAATATTCAGCGTAGTGCATTGTAAGAACAGTGAATCTTGCTCAAAGTAAGCTCAGAGCCCAAAGTAAATCATAGAGAAGTGTTTTGTCGGCATTGTCAAGGCTTGCGATATGTTTTGAGACCGAGCATTCCTCTCTACACCAGGAACTTTTGTTTTTTTTTTTCCGCTCAACAAAGCGGTTGCATAAATGACCGCCCTTGACGTGGAATGACATTTGTTTGTTTTCATAGTTTATAATAGCTCTCCTTTCAACTGCTTTTTTAGAGACCCGCTCAAAACGATACAATCTGATAAGCATATAACATGTTTCGAGTCGTTAGATCTAGTGCTACACAGGAGCCTGTTAGGCCCTACCAAAACTCATCATTAGCACCCTCCACGGTTCAGCCGGTTCTCTGAGGCTGGATAATTCTCTATAAAGGAATCGTGTAGAATTCGATTCAGTTCTTCACGTCAGGATATTGAAAATAAGTGTGCTGGACACATGATGCGTTTCAACGACAACCGATGGACGAGAGCCGTTACCGACTGGATTCCTCGGGACATCAAGCGCTCTACAGGAAGACCACCGACCCGTTGGTCCGATTTCTTTATGAAAGCTATAGAAGAAAGATATGATGCTCAGCGAATCCTTGGAGCGAGGAGGACCCACCAGGCTACTTTTGCACGCGATAGGGAAAAATGGAAGTTTTGCTGGTACCCGCTCGAGTCACTCGACGATCAACGGGACCACAGGTTATACAGGTGATACAGGTGATAAAGGAATCGACGCCGAGTAAAAATCACTGCAAGTCAGATGATGGAATATGTGATATTGTAGTGACCGACTGTCAAGTTTGCGGCTTCTACAATGAATCATACCTCTCCTTTCGACCGTTTTTTATAGACCCGCTCAAAACGACAAATACGATGAGTCCTCGGTAGGACGAAACAGGCACCTATATAGCACTAGACCTAGCGGCTCATACATGTTATGTCCTTGCTGGAATTATAATAGGCAAAGCAGAAGTGAAAGGATTTTCGAGCAAGGACTAATGGCAGCTGTTGCTAGGAGTTGATGACTACATCTGCAGGTACTCTATATAACTTGTCGCTACATCTAGTGTGAGCATCCTAACACTTCTCCCATTCGATTCATTTCCTCGCATTTTTCTGCCATAAAGATTTTCGAGAACTTTGCGTATTATTTCCGCTCAACTTGAAAATTTCGCCTTTTTTCTGGATCTCACAGAAAGGTGATCAAGACGATGTCCTTGCAAACTCAGAGAAAGCCGAGGTAAGGCACCTCGTCAAGAATTGTTATAAGGCGTCGAGGGAGGGGATCGAGCCGGTACTACATCACCAATCACATCACTATACTCCTACAAAAGGAATATTGTAAAGTAACTTAGAATCAAAAGTCACTGGAATAAGGAAATTGAAAATGGCTCCAATAGGACATGAGATCTTCTTTTTGCTAATTTCAAGTGCTGCTGTTATTTTAGCCTACTATAACCCGAAAGAAGAATGCATAATTACATGAATTTGGGACTCGACAACTTTCTCGTAAGGATAGCTTGTAGTGACTATTCTCGAACAGTTATTTTTTTTTATTATTGTGTATTTCCTGCATTAACTCTTGCCTGTGCTAGTTGTATCTCAGTTGAATCTTCTTAAGCATTCAGTTTAAGATTTCTCAAAAACTTATGCTGTACGTGTATTCTTAGGCTCGTAACATTTCTTCCATGTAAGCATGGTACAAGCTCAACACATACTGTAAGCTATTTTCAAGCACAATAACATCGCTTCCAAGTAGACGTGGTAGAAGCTCCTTTCGTTGCATTTTTATCGTAACGTTTGTTTTGCAACTTTTTATGTTTCCTAACATCGGTTGGCTTGCAGTAGTCCTTTAAGCTCACATTTGTAATAGATGGTACGACTTCTCTTTTCGGTTATAGACTGTTTGTCATCGGTCCTGTGTAGAAGTAAGTCAAGGTTTGAGGTACAACGCTGATTTCCTCTAGACAATGGCCCGCGATCTTCGTCTGGCAATGACTTGCTGATTCCGTGTCACTCAGTATTCCAATCAAACGTACAGCTTCGTATCTACCCGCTTAACTATATATCGCCGGCTTACTTATACTGCTTTGTTACTATTGCTATAACAAGTTATAATCCAATCGTAAGTTGCTCTTCGTAAAAGTCCCGCGTGGTTAAACTCGCGCAAAGTCGAGTTTTCTACATCGAGTTAGTAACTTTTTGCTGCTAAAGACTAATTTCATAGATCCTATTGAATAGCCGATGCATCGTTAAGAAATTTTCCTTTTAAGACAAAAATGGCCACCATCATCTGCTCATTGGGTAAACGACCAAACATATGCAAGGCCTCCTTCGAACCCATTATATCTCCATGCTTCAGGTGTCGGAAAATTGATACCGAACGTATCTGATACAAGATCACCACCTTTAGTCGACGAGAATGCCTTAACACGGTTATCCCACGATACCAAAGAGAATGAACTCAATTAAATATATATTGGCATTTACGCCTAAGACGAAAAATACTCAAGCAGAAATCAAAGTAGAACACAGACTTCACAATCGCTGTGAGCAATGGACACAAGGAAGCGAATCGGACGGAAACTGTCTTAATATCCGCATGGTGTGATATATGTGATGTCACATCATGTAATAAATTGAAAAACACCGAAGGATACTGTTCCATTATCCGTGCCCTTTTCGACCTCACAGGATAAACGCAGTTTTTGAACTTCAGAAATTTAGCAATCCTTTGATCGTTCGAATACAAAGAATTCTATTGATATAATTGATTTCTAAAATGGATCCACCACCATGATAAAGGGCAAAAATAAGATTTTGTTTCTCATTCAAAGATCTCTTGCGGAACAAGGCTAATTCTTCAGACTTGTGACAACTAATAAGTAGATAAAATCACAACAATTCCAGTAATGTTTTAATTTTTGCAAAGAACTTTTACATGTGCTGTAGCAGCCAAAGGAATATTGTGTTCCGCACATTTCGATCATTTCCGTCTTCTGCACCTTCTTTCGACCCTAGAGAAAAAACGGACCTTTCGTTTTTTCAAAGTTTCAACAATAATCTGGCGGCCCAAATATTAAAGATTCTAGTGATGTAATTTATTTTCAATGTAGCTTCATTATTACGCTCTAACGGCAAAAAAACTATGTTTCTCATTCAAATGTTCTTCGCTGAACAAAGCTTGTAATTGGACTTTCAGCATACATTCGACACCTTAAATCTCGTGAACTCCAACTGTGTGCTCGGCTTTCGAAAAGGACTTTTTAGCGCGTTGTAGCAGTCAAAAGAATGTTAACTTTTGCACAGCGCAACATTGACATCAAACAACCGTGCTTCGGCGGTAAGTGGGTAGGGATTTCGCAACATGGCCGCTAAGCCACCGTGCTTTACTCAATCTCATATTTTGGAAACCCAGCCTTCCTTCGATTGTTACAGCACAACAGTCCCTTCCAAAAACCATACATTACTAAAATCAGCTGGATTTAAGGTGTCGAACGGTTAGTGAAGGTCTAAATGAAAAGTTTTGGTCAGCGTGAGATGTTTGAACGAGGAACATAATTTTATTATTGTCGTTTCAGCGCAATAATACAACCATTTTAAGAGTAAAATACACCTTTCAATTTGTTTTAAGCATTGAATACTACTCGGACTCTGAGTACGACTAAGAACGTTTTTGTGATTGGATCGAAACAGAACACGGGTATGTGCCAGAAGAGTTTTCAATTAAATGATAAATACTGCATTGAAAGTGCGTTGTAAATGAATCATAGAACTCAGATATAGCCAAAATTACGATATGTGCGAAACGACATGATCATATCTTGTTGGTTCACATGACAGCTACTGCAAAAAACATCTTAATATAATTCCGGTGCAATTCAGTTGTGAGGGGACAAATGAAAATTGACCCCATTTGCTAAAGAGGAACTTTTCGTAGGAGTGTTAGCAACCATGCGAAAGCTAACACTTCTGGCTACAGCCCCACGTCATCAGTTTTTCAAAACACCACTTTATAACGCTGTAATATTGAAAATAAAATCACGTTTTATAAAACCATGTGATTCTTCCTCATCTCGCTTATATTTCGCTGGACAAAATTCCTTCCTTAGAGTAATAGTAATCAAACTATAGCACAAGCTTTAAAGAACTCAGAAATGTGCTTGCATTTTAAAAAGCATTTTTGATCCTTTGATCTCCTCTGATCTTTTTATTTGTACTTTAGACTACGCCGGACAGATCTCTTTCTTTAGACTATTAGTAATCTTCTGATAGCGAGATGTTTTTTGACTCATTTTCCAAAATTACGGTTTAGCAAGGAAAATGAAATCAAGTTTTACAGTTTTGGCAAATCGTTTGCAGGCCATCTGACAAGACGAAAACCATGGCAGGGGGCATAGGAAGGGGAGGGCGAAGCGTAACTATCGATATGTTGTTATTCAGTTGGGAATTTTTCCATTTTTCCTCCGCTTTAAGACACAGATAAGACGGTTGACAAGGATACTAAGAAAATTTCTCAACGCACTGATATGCTTTTCGGATTTTAGCGAATTGCACGCGTGATAAAAATGCAGGGGGAAATGCGAGGGCGAGACATGATTTTTGATCTGGACGCTACAGAGTTATAAAGGGTGCAATGAGAATTCGGTGACGTGGAGCTGTAGCCTAAAGTCTCAGCTTTCGAATAGTTGCTAACATTCCTGTTAACATTTCCTCTCCAGAGAATGAGATTGGTTTTTTATTTGTCCCCTCATAACTGAAAAGCACTTGAAAAGCTTTTTATCTAACCGCTTCTAGCGGTGGTATGATATTTCAAATATACTCAGTGATGTAGAAAGATGTGCAAAACTTTCGCGTCATCACTCTACCTGGGTGCGCGTGCTTTAACCCGATGCAGTGCTAACGCCCGTTTGCTCACCACTCCTCCTACGCTATAGTGCATCTAGTTTTGCACATCGCTCTACATTGGTGAGTATATTTGTAAAAGATCTTGATCTCTCAAATGACAGGATGCAATAGAAGAGACCGAACTCTATTCAGTATTTTTTGATTTGTAAAACTCACTTGAACTTGGCACTGGGAATTTTTCACGCCTTTTATTCCAATCTCACACTCGTCATCCATAAGGATACTCATACTTCATACAGTTTTAGCCACAAGGTAAAGAGGTTAACTTTGTCAAGTCCGTCAAATGCTGGTTTTGCTTAAGCTTCTAAAATCTTTGAAAGTAGTCCTACAAGACTTCCAAGTCTTCACCAAAATTAGTCTTCTGAGGAAGGAGCTTCTGCGAAAAAGCTCAACTGCAATATAACCGACTCAGAAGGAACAAATTTACTTATTAGATAGTTTTGGGCCATGCGTGTGATCTGTTATGGCACTTATACAGCGCAATACACGTGCTTCGACCTTACGACCTCGTTAGTTGCACGGTACTTATTGGTTCAGTCAGTTGTTCGGGGATCTACCTCTTGAATAGAAGAGTCGACGGGGAACGTATTACACGCATCGACAGAGCAAGTCAAGAGCTATTGAATGTGCAACACTGCCCGGTTGATGATTTTATCATCTATCAAGTGCTCATAACATGCCACATGCATGGCTTGAAAATGTCTGCCAGGCATATTGAAATATGTCTCTGATCTCAAGAAACACTGGAAACGAAAGGAAAATATTGCTCTATAGGCAAAAACGGAGTCAGGCCATTCAGATTACTTATGTGTAAACTACTACCAATTTTATGGCCGACAAAAAACACGATGTGATATGAGCAAACTGTAAATACAAGTAGACAAAAAAGTTTAGTTTATTCTTAGTTTACTATTGCAATACCGTTCAGAAAAATTCTCGGAATAATAAAAATGAAAGTGGTCAAGAAAGTAAAGGCAATTGTTGAGAGTGAGCGCATCACAAGGAAGCCGATTCCAAAAGAAAAATGCAAGTGGTGTTGATCGATGAAACAGCTGAACGTTAAATGAAAGGTGACTGACAATGACTCGGTCAATTTACACATGACTTAAATACTGTAAATATTTAAATAAATAACACACATTAAGGATGCCAATGAATAAGGTACTAACTAAATCAAGTATGGGGGATTCTAACGCACAGTTTATGTTGAAGCGCAAGTAACCTATGCTCATAAGAAGCTTTCTATGGTTTCCACGAAAAGTACTATCCTATAAAAGATGATACACATTTGAAGAGCAGTGATACTGATTGCTATTTAGAGAATCAAATACTCATTCTGTTCAAAATAAAACTCTTGCACTGCAGTCACTACCCCACTTTTTCTGTTGTCTTGCTCCAGAACCGTCGTATCGCGAGGGTTTAACTGTAACCATTACTTCATAAAAAATTTCCGGCATTTGAGTGTGATCTGAAAGTAGGGTTAGGATTCTAAAAGAAGTAAAAATTCTATCCCTTAGAATTATAAGGTAAAATCAAGTCACACATAATATGTTATGAGATATTTTACAAGATATAACATAATACTTCTCCGCCAATCCCCTGCCCAGAAGGAGCTCCAGCTTGTTAGTTGTGTGGCTATGTGATTCATTTCTAAGTGGCGAATATGGGGTTAAACGTGGACCAAAAGTGATTCTAGGCTCCAATGACACATTGAAAGTTCCAAGGTATGGGCTGTCTGCCTCTGCTGCGTTAATTTGATACATAAATGCTGTTCTGAGAAACAACTAGACCGAAAATATGCAACTGAATGACTGAGAATCAAGTGGGAGGCACTCAGGAGTCGCCCTCCAATAAATGAGGCTTACTCTGTTCCTTCCGGGAGAGACTGGTAAGGGCCTACACGCTCAGAACTCAGTGAGCTATATCTGTCATGAAGTAAACAAAGCAAAATAATTCGGCGTCATTCCCCCAATCTCGAAGAACCTTCCTTCGATGCGGCAGTTTTGGACAATATGAGTACGAAGAGGCTGCTAGAATGCCAGGAATATTTTAGGATGTCTAAATCTTTCGCACTAAAGTGACGATCTATACTGCATTGCATGCACACTTGCATACGAATCTTCAATAGAGGATCTGATGATTCAGTTGCAATTAATGAGCTAAGGTGTTACCCCACTGATTGAGATGAACCGTTACCGCCTATTTCGCGCTCTCTTTGACAGCGAAAACCACGACACTTCTAACATGCGGTAGTAGTGAAGTCGGAGGCATTAGTTTTCTCGTTACAACGAGTTTGACCACAAAAATCGCCTCATCCGGACAGCCAGCAAACCGAGTGGTACTTTCACGGTTGAAAATATGTGAATCAGTGCTACTGTAACAACTGTTGTCACTATTTTACATTGACATTAATCTATGACAAAGGCGAAGTCTGTATGGACTTAGAAAAGTTCTACGAACAAACGCATACATTTTCTCAAAATATCATTTAACCTTTAGCGTTAAGAGTGTGAGTGCATTGTTTGGCTTTAAGCTTTTTGACTAGGTGTTCTTTTATCAATATAATTTTCGCTGACGGCTTTCTATTCAATAGTTCATGGCTCACTTAGACGGGTGTCTGCCAAATCTTTAGATGCCCCTGAGAGTATTCGCGCAAGTGAGAGGGTTGTAATGGAAAAGAGAATGAAACCAAAAATTGTTATAGTCATTATGTCTAAGAAGGAAACTCCAGTAATGATCTACAGCTACTTCTCTGTTGCTAATATACAGACAGTTAGTTGTCTTGTCGTCGGCTTCACACAAGAGGAGGTGCACAAATGTTTTGAGCTGTTATGTACTTCCCAATACCGACTATTGATTAACTTCGGCATTGAATGAAATATTCCCTGATTTTCTTCCCTTCAGCACACCCGAGGATTTTAATACGAGTTTATTTTGTACAAAGTATTACAATAGAGATCGTATTCGTGGCTAATGCTTCGGCAGTCTTGCCTTCCTCAGAACCTGACCTGAAAGAGTCTGACTGACCTACATCAACTTAGTCAGACACTTCCGTAACGAAAGCAGAAAAGAAAGGAAAGAGAGAAGGAAAGAAAAAAGAAAGGAGAAAATATTTAAATAATTTCAAATCGTAAAATAATTAGCTAGATTTGACTTACCGTTTTACGTCTTTTTCAGGGAGGCAAGAGTGCCGAAACGTTAGCCACGGATACGATCTCTAATGTACTACTTTGTACAAAATAAACTTGCATTAGAAACCTCGTGTGCGCTGAAGTTGTTATATAGTCATATAGTAATACATGTATATATATGCATATATGTAAAAAAAATATATGTATATATATATATATATATATATATTAAATAGCACAGTACCAGCATCCCGATTTTGTCCTTGCTCCATCGGGGACGGTTGGACGAGTAACACCTTTGATTTTCTATTTTTTGGCGAGATCTTAATTAAAGCATTAGAATAACAATAGCAAAAAATGCCAATTATTTCAAAGCCGATTAAAAGACTGAAATGATGCCTGATAGAGTAATCAAAGCAGTTATCTAATCTACAGTTTATTTTAATGAGAACAATGTCCTTTGACTGCGTGTGTTGCCGAGAAAAAACAATAGGCAGCAAGTAGAAGTTGAAATAATAGCGATTGATCTAGTTTGAAAGAAATATGGAAGTTTAAGCACTTGACGTCACCGTTTTCTCGCCATTGTTATCCGATGCAGCCATGTGACGTTTAAATTTATCTTCGACAGTCGCCGTCGATTTCACGGGAGTCAAACGCTCGTCCTACAAGCAGAGTGGACAGTAGGAAGTTTTACAAAAGATTGAATATATGGCCATGGACTTGGTCAAATGTTTAATGCCGTATAGTTCAAGTTGAGCTAGCTGGATAACAGGATTCGACTAAAACTCTCTGTACATCCTAAATCACTTCGACTCTTTTTTTTACGCATATTCAACCTTTGGGTTAGAGCACGCGCTCCCGGGTATAGTGAGATGCGGGCTCGAATCCCATCCGACGCGAAAGTTTCACACATCACTCTACATCACTGGGGTGCATTCAGTCTCTCTACAGAAAATTCAAAATCTCTTCTATTATATCTATTGTACGGCCTTGAATTCCGATTGTCAAGCTATTCGCCTGAGTTTGGCACGTGCAGCGCAGTGTAATACAAGTTGTCGCTCATTCAGTTCTAAGCATAGCTCAACAAGCTCTTAATTTATCCTTAGGTGGTAAAGTGCTGCAAAAATTTCGAAGAGTTCATTCGATCAACAATGCATTAATGAAAATGAGCCATTTGTTAAGCCAAGATTTCATACCCCCGGAAAGAATGAGGGCGATCAGATATGTCAATTAGATAATTTCTGAGTTGGTTGCAGTCTTTAAGTTTTCTCGTGCAGATGATGCTTCAGGGAGCGGAAGAGACGAAGTTTGAGCAAGCAATATGAACGCTATACAATGGATGTGGTGCCGTGGTCTGGCACAGGTTCTCCTTAATGCGGCGAATCGACTTTGGGATGCAAGGCCGAGTGTTTCCTGAAGAAAGGCGATACTCAAACGTTTCGGAAGCTTCATCGCACTTCTGAGGCCACAACCGGGATTGTCCCTCGTGACGTCGGCACTGACTGTCTGTTTTTTGTCGAGGAGCTCAGGAAATAGCTTGCTTTGCCAATCTCAAAAAAAACGAAAGCATAATCTTCCGAGCATCGAACTTCAGCTTTGGTCGAGCTGGCGGATCCTTACCAATAGACAAGGAAGCTAATTGGGCATGGGTCGTGTTGATCTCCTAGAACACCAAGGGCTTATCTGCAGCACTTGAGAAAGTCCTGCCTATGCGGTGCAACAGAAGGCTTTCTCAGATGGTCACGCGGGCTGCGCGGTTGTGGTTGGTCAATGCATGAAGTGTTCAAAACATCACTTTTCGATGGCCATTTCTTTTAGACGACGAGATATGGTGCCGTATGAAGTGTCTGGCCAAAGTTACAAGAACAATTCCGAACATACCGCAGTCTCTTGATAAGAATCTAATTTGAAATAGATATGGTATGATATATACGTCCAGGCTCTGACGAAGGCGTTACCACTCAAAGGTTAGCCATCGAGTTTTAAGAAAAGGAAGTGCTAATCTCGTGCAAGTTTCAAATAAAGGAAAGGGCAGTTCGTGAGAAATTTTGCATTTTTTCAATCATGCCGAAATTTGGAGATAGTCGAACTTTTGAGTTATTATAACTAATTTGAAGTAGAAAAAATGAATAAAGCGATAGTGTGAAAGAAATTATGGGGCAACCTAACATTTCAGAACTTTTAATGTTTGTGAAAGGTAAGCGCTTTGTTACGCGACTGATTTGAATTGCGGAGCGGAAAGCAGACCATCTAGCCTTGGTTTCAATCAACATCGATAGAAGGAATCTAAGGAAAAAATTCTAGACGGATAACGGGTGGGACAAAAATTATAATTTACATTTGTATCAAATTTAAACCAACAAATGGTTTTTCAACCTAGAACTCTCACCTTTGATCTGTTCAACATTAATGGTAAGCGAGTTACGGATGTAGGGAATTGGATGGAATCATCATTGACAAGTCCGGTCTTCGACTGGAAATAGGCAATATAGAAAATTTCAAGGGTTATGATTCGCAAGAGACTGCAATATGTTTTCACAAAAATCATGAATAATAAATTTTAAACAATACTTGAGCATTGAGATGTACTTTGTTGGCTGATCCTGATGAAACCGGTGGCGCCGTCTTCGCTAGAGACGAGATCCGATAAACTTGTCGAGTTTGTGGAGACTCACTTATGCTCCTAATATTAAAGATACTGCATATATACGTCTTCATATTACATATATGTCATTTGGCACCCTGGCACTGAGGACATACTGCTTCATACATTGACAACCGTGTAATGAATAGAGCACTTCATGCTCAGAAAGTTTCGAGAAGAAACTTACCTTTACCCCTCCAGAAATAGTCAACATGTCATGTCTGTTATAAGCACTTGTACAGCCCGATACACGTGTTTCGGTCTTGCAGCCTCGTCAGTCGGGAAGGCCTTTCGTCTTTACTCAGTCCTCTCGGAGACCATTCGAGTGTCAAACAGTGCCCATTTAGTAATTTTTCACTTAATGGCATTGGTGTGAATCGTTCGCCGTCGCCTATTCTTTATGAGGGGATGTAGGGGTCCCCGAGAAGATTGGCTAAAGACGGAAAGCCCGCTCGACTGGCGAGGCAGCAAGGCCGAAACACGTGTATCGGGCTGTAGAAGCTCCCATGACAGACCACATGACATGTTGGTTCAGATAATGATTATGAGATATATTTTTTTGAGTGTAGTCTCACGAAAACACCTCAGAAGGTAAACATTGGATTGTTTCAAATACTTTCGATAATATATCAATACAGAACGTTCTATGCGTTTTCTAATGCTAGTACAGCAGTCATTAAACCCATACCATACAGCGCACATTTATCCTGCCCGAGTCAATCAGCTACGAGTAGTGCTCGCTTTGCCGCGAAGATGCTGGCTTCTTTTGCATTAAACAAAATTTTTCAATTAATAAAAAGAATCTAAACGGTATGAATCATGGAAAATACGTTGTTCTATCGTCCTTTGGGCGTGGATATTATGTATGGTATCCTTTAGTATGCGTCACTATAGTCCAATATACAAACACATAGCTTCCAGAATAGTATTGTAGCTTAAAATTGAATCTATTTCTGCATTTTCTATCTGCACATTCCGTACAATAACTACAACCTATCGTAGCGATCAAAGTGAAACGACAGTCAATCGCCGATCAAAATGTCGGTCAGCTATTGCAAAGAAAAGCTTTCTGTATCTCATCAAGTGTAAGTAATGTCGCTTTCGCTGTCGCCTCTCGTTCTTACACCTCCTTTCGATTAGCTGTAGAATGAACATAGATAGTGTAATAAAAAAACCCGTAAGCCACTAAAATCGAAATGCACAGTTAATGCGCACACTCTCTTCTGCTCTTTTGATGCAAAGCTGTCGCTTACTCATTCGAGTAAGACTAAAAGAAATGTACCTGACCGATAGGAGAAATCAAAAAATGCATGCGAATATCAGATGCTTAGGCGTCGTTGTGATAGAATCTTGACTTTGTTCGAAGATTATGATACACAATATAAGTTAAATATGTACAAGGGATAAGTAGCGCAATGACAGTGATGACGATCACAACAGATATCACGTTCGTTGAAATTCACCTAAACTCACCCAGTCTCACATACCTACGAGGTCGAAAAATTGGTGTCAGATTTATTTGAGAGCAACCCAAATCCTCTAAATCAAAGTGGGCTTTCTCAGACGGTTATATCTCAGAACTTCCGGAAGGATCAACTCGAATAGAACTCAACGACATTGAAAAGAGAAAAGACAGCTTTCAAGCAGAAGCCGAATTCAACCGCTGAATGTCGAGAAATTTGTGATGGTGAACGTGAGGAAACGAATTGAATATGAAAAATGCTGAACTCCTTGCAGCGTGGTTCATTTGATGTAGAAGTGAAAGACGGGTCGTGTAAAGAGAAAATATTTGCAAAATCTGCTGTTCGTAGAAACCGCCAGTTCAAGAGAAGACTTGTGTGAATTTAAGCATCGATATTTAAAGCTGAAGGATCGAATTATTTTTGTGTACTCATGAATCATAAGGTTCCTATCATTGGACGGAAGTTTTGTAGCGCAGTATTTAGAGGGGCATGCGATGAATACCAATTATTGTTCGGTTCTGCTCTATGCAAACCAAATTCTACTTCCTACTGTGGTGAAAAAATTGTTAGTAGATTCCTATGAAAAGTTTTCAAACAGAGCCAGTAGATGGATATGCTACACAAACTGTTGTACAGCTCAAATATGCATTCAACCCTCTAGGATGGCACGAATCGAGAGCAGTGTACTTTATATCTCTAAGGGATTGGTAATTGTACAACACTCTGATTTATTTAAACTTACCAAAGCTTCGAAGTTTGAAAATCAAGGACATTTTCTAATTGAGGATGTCAACCCACGTGGTTGAAGTGACGGATGGTGCTGTGATCGAAAACATAGGGAAAAGTGGATTCCTTTCGTTTGCAGATATCTCTTCGTTACCAGTTTCCTCTCCTCTTAATTCTGGCCGTTTCTCCCGATTTGAGTTCAATGAAAAAAATCTGCAAAAATAATTTGGAACACTATAACATCAAGTATACAAGGATAGTTCATACGGATTTGGGTACATGATGCATCTGCAGAGGCAAAACGCTCTATGTTCTATTTACTACACACTAAAAATTCGTGGATTCCTTAACACATAGTTCCGTTTGTCATCGGTAACTAAGATGTATTCCATTGAATAGTTGCAAAATCCTAAGGAAATTATAGGCGAGATGCAGAGAGGAAAAGAGAAAAGGATTATTTGTAGACTGATCGATGTACTCATCACTCATGAAAAGAAAGTTACCCTCTCAGTTGTCGAGTTCCCTACTTTTTAAATATATACTATATCGATAGACCTTAAGCTTCTTCTATGAACAATAATGGTGAAGACGCAAAAGCAGCGCAAAGTCAGCTAGGTTGCGTTTTTAAGCAACAGGGTAATTAAATCGGTGTGAATTTAATCATACCTCGTCGGTAGAGCAAACTGACCGATGGCCACTCCTGTGTCGCAGTGTAACTCGTCTGAACCGTCGCCACACTGCGGGATTCCATCGCAAACCTAAAAAAATTGACAACAAAGCAATCGAACTTGATAGATCGTTAAGAACAATTTATGGAATGTCTTCAACGACCTGTGTCATCGGAATATACTCGCCTAGTGACAAGCACATAAACCGGCGACTTGCAGGGTTCCTTCTAAAAATAAGCTGATTATAGTAGATTGCAGAGAAATCTGTACAGAACCTTGACTCAGAACCTTCTTGTGACAACGTTATGAACAAAACTTCTCAGCAGCAATTTGAAAACTGCAATTAGATTTCTCATCAGAAAGAGAGGAGAATTTATGTGTGGACAAAACGAGTTTTTGAAAGAATTAGTAATATGGAGTTATTTTTTGGCACCGTTAATGAACTTTTGTACAAAAGGTTTTATAGAAGAACTACAGGGAAACTTTGCCAATATGATGAATAATGGCTTTTTTTCTAAAGTTTTCCTGAGACACTATCCAACTTCACAAGAGATATCGCACAGTTCTTTAATTACAGCAGTAGAGATTATTTCAAAAAGTGTTCAACCAAAGTGGTTTTCTCATTATCCGTAAAAATTTTTATGATATTTCAGGCTATTATTAGAATAGCACGTCAAATATTTTTGGTGGAAAGTGCTTCTTTCATTAAGAACTCCTACCAATAGAAGATTTGAAAAAATGAAATACTTTGTGGTAATACAAACGAAAACCCTGCTTTGTTGATTTTATGAGCATTATGATGTTCTAATTATGCATCGGTGGAGCCGAGGCAGAATGGCTGTGATGCTCGTCGCAACGCGAGCGGAGTAAACCTAGCTCCCAATATTCTCCGGCAGTCAACGTCGAAGACCTCCCTATGAAACGGCACAGTCAAGCTATCCTCGAGATTGCAAGAAGACGTGCTCAACCAGTAATCTACGATGCCGAAGAAAAAAAACAAAAAACGAATTGAATGGTAGAAGCACTGGGATCCGCACAGTGAATAAAAAAACACTATGAAGATGGATCAATGAAGTAAAGTAAAAAAATCACATCTAAAACAGATAAGTGGTATGTAGAACATCAGACTCCGATCTGGATTCAAACCGGAGCTCAAACCATACAAAACGACGGTTCAACTCCCGCCTAGGGTCGAATGCTTTACATACCACTTAACTGTCTTAGATTTATGATTAAAGCATTATAGCACTAGGTCGTTTCATTATTATTTGAGCCAACTTGTCATGTGGTGTGGTAAGGGCTCTTAAACAGCCCGATACACGTGTTTCGTTCTTACAGACTCGTCAGTCGGGCAGAACCCGTCGTCTTTCAATCTTTTTATATTATGTAATCTCGGGAGCCCTGCTCTCCCTGCGGAGAGCTATCGAAGATGAACGTTTTACACTCTATTTCAAGTGAAACTTTTACCTAACACAGATTGTTGCGCACTCGTTTGCTCTTTGGCTGGTATTTTACCATATTATACCTTTATTTCAAGTGCTTTATTGAGACCACGCTCAAATTCCGATAGATTCACTCATTATTATTTGAGCCAACTTGTCATGTGGTCTGGGAAGGGCTCTTGTGCAGGCCGATACACGTGTTTCGTCCTTACAGACTCGTCAGTTGACGCTGGGCAGAACCTGTCGTCTTACGATCTTTTTATGGTCAGTTCTCTCGGGAGCCCTGCTCTCCCTACAAAGAGTTGTCAGAGACGAACGTTTCACACTCTTAAAGATTGAAAGACGACGGGTTCTGTCCGACTGACGAGTCTATAAGGACGAAACACGTGTATCGGCCTGCACAAGAGCCCTTCCCAGACCACATGACAAGTTGGCTCAAATAATAATGAAAGGACCTTTCGAAATTTGAGCGTAGTTTCAAAAAAGCACTCGAAATAAAGGCTTAATATCATAACATTGTTCTAAAGCGGCAAAACAAAGAATTTTTTTTAGATTATTTTTATCAAAAAGTTGTCACCTTGACTGGGTTTAGTGTCAATATGTGCTTACACAATAAGCCCGTTCAAGCTTGATTGCTCACAGCTACGATAGGGTAAATATCGAATATATAGATATCGAATAAGGAGAGGCAGCAGAACGGTGGCCTTGGTGGAGTAGTGGTAGCACGCATCCCGGTATGGGTGAATGCAGGTTCAGCACCCACTGGGGCAGAATGTTTTGCATGACACTCAACAATGCATACTCTAAGGCGAGATACAAATGATTTTTCCCAGACATTTCCTCTGGTAAAAATCGCAAAGGCGCACTTGCAAAGCAACTCGTCCTCTCCATTGGGGCATTGTCGCATTCCATCGCAGCGCTTTTCGTTCGCAATGCATTCGTCACTTTTCGCACAGTGGATCAGACCATTGCCACACACTGAAACACAAAAAGGGTCTACTACTATCAGGAAAGCTTAATAATGAGACTAAGAAAAATATCTGGAACTGAGTTTTGCTCAGCTAATCAAACTGCTTGTGACCTATGAGGTTCACTTTGTCTTCAGTTAGTTAAAAGGAACAAATCTTTCTTATCCGAAAAATATTGTACCTTGGGCAATATGAACTGAAGAAGAAGACAGGTAAGCGATTAACCGTCACGCTACTATAAAAATGACAAACTTTAGTCGCTAGTATTTCGCTATCAAATCCTTAATTTTACGTCAAATAATGTTTTCTACTTTGTCACTTTTTATTGCTGTTAGTTTCCAGTTCTCTCAAAAAAACTTTTACGTTCTTAGAATTATCTGCATAATAATCGATATACTAAAAGTGGAAAGTCTTTTATTTCAAATTTCATTATCAGTAAGAATTCTCTCTATTTAATCGCTTCTTAGCGGTTGTTGATGTTACACATATAAGCAATAATGATGAGTGATATGTAATACTTTGCGGTTCAAACCCGTGCTTCAACCCTTTTCGAGGTTCGTGCTAAACACACCGACAAGATCTGAGCTGTTGTTAGCTCAGACCTCTTTATTAACACGCCTTGCAATGGGAATATGGGATTTTGTCTGGCAATCTGAAGTACTGAGAGGATATTATTGCGTCGAATTGATGAAATACAGCAAGGGAGACTTCTTTAAAAAGTTCTGGTACTTTTCCGTTAGCCGAGCGCCACTTTGACCCCTTGTAAGAAACGTATTTCTTGGTCTTTTTCAATGTTCAAATAATCGTTCGATAGCACAAATCAAAAAAATTTGAACGGTACATCTCATCTCCAAATAAGCCTTCTTATTGCGCGGGAAGGGCAAGAACAACATTTAATTTCTCATAGAAAGATTTCTCGCTGACCAAAGCATTACGTTGGGAGTTTCACCAACCAATCGATAGATCAAATCTTAAGAATTACAAAAATTTATTTGGCTTTCATCATGGACCAGATATTACGCTGTAACAGCCGAAGGAACATTGGGTTTCGCAAAAAAAGAGTCACTTCAACTATCCTTCCTTTACTTCGATCCATTGAGATAACGTATTTTTTGGTCGTTTTCAATGATTGAATAATCAATTGATAGCTCAAATCAAAAAAAATCAATGGTGTGTTTAGCTTTCAAGAAGGCTCTGTTATTGAAAAAAAAGAGCGAAAATAATAATCTGTCATTTACTCAAAGATTTCTCGCTGATCGGGGTCCCTCTCATGTAGTTTTCAGAACCAAACGATAGATCAAAGCTCAAGGATTTCAATAATGTTTTTGATTTCTTCAACGTACTTCTTAGTGCTTCATACCAATCAAAAGAAGATTGGGTATTGCATTTGATGCTTTATTCTAGTTTTGCGAAGTCCAATATTCTTTTGGCTGTTACAGCGTGATATGAGGTTCATATTCAAAATTAAAGCGATCATTCGAGTCCTCAAGATCTAATCTGTCGATTAATTACTGGAAGTCCAAAAGGGAATTTTTGCTAGCGAGAAATCCTCGAATGAGAAACAATATATTATTTTTGCTATCTCAGCGCAATAACAAGGTCTTTTTGAAAGTAAAAACACCATATCGATTGATTTTCTAAACATTAGAAGCGATCGGAAAATACGTTTAACTAATGGATTAAAGAGAAGAGAGAGGATGGTTAAAGTGATTCATTTATTTTCGAAACCCAATATTCTTTTAACTGTTATACCGTAATATAAATTCATCATAAAAACTAAATGGATCATTGGAATCCCTAAGATTTGATCTATCGATTGGTTAATGAAACTTGGAAGGAAATGCTTTGGTCAGCGAGAAATCTTTCAGTAAGGAACAAGATACTAATTTTGCTTTTTGTTCTCTTTTTCAGCGCAATGGCACGGCCTTTTTGAAGATGGAATACACCGTTCAATTTCCTTTGATTTAAGCTATCGAATGATAGTTTGATCGTCTAAAACAAGAGCAAAATAATCTATTTTTGAAGGGTCGAAATGGCGTTCAGCTAACGAAAAAGTACCGAAGTTTTATGGCTAAAATGCTCATGAATGGAAAAATCATCTATGTTTCAACGGGGGAAAGCACACTGTTGCAAGAAGGAACATAATTCCAACTGTTATATAACTTCGTTTCTTTCTTTTTATCCATGTTTCTTAGTCATTCGATAGCTTGAAAAATGCTTGTTTTCCCACTAAGTTTGCTTTCTGAAATGACTTCCTTAGTACTTTCTACTACGAAAAGAGATAACGTTTTGCATGCAGAATTTACGTTTTTCATTTATGTGGCTTTTTTCTTGGAATCCGGGGGATTAGGAGGAAGCGTCGCCGTTGTTTGTGATACAGATAACTTTGTCGATGCTCTTCTATCATATTTCACTATTTACTGGTGACAAAATTCCATTTAGTGACGATAAAAATCCACATTCCATTAGAAAACTGCTACAACGTCATTGTACGCGCCGCGCTCGCCGCGCAGGATTTCAGCGTCGTTGCTAACGTATTAACCAATTGCGTTAGCGACGTCTGTTTTCCCAGCGCTCTTGCTAAAATTTCGCCTAACGTCAAAGTTTTGAAAATCACTCATCGTCATTGGGTTTATTTGTATCATCATACCACCATTAAAAATGAGATTAAATAAAAGGAATTTTTGTCCATCACCTATGGAATATCTGTCAGGGTAACTGAGATCGATCCTAATACATTTTGTCAGGCCAAATCGTTGACGGTTGGCTCCTGAAAGATTGATGCGTTGTATAGTAGAAGGAGCGGTGACAAAACAGATGTCGGTAGTGCAATTGGTTAAGCACGCGCCTCCGCAGAGGCTTAAACGCGTGTTCAAGTCCTGACTGTCGTCAAAGTCCTGCACATCACTCATCATCATTGGGTAACTATACTACCGTTTGGAACTTTGAATATCCAACGTCGTCATAAAGATGTGAATATTCAGTAGTCTTATAAGTTCTTAAGACAAAGGTATTAGAGAAAAAATGAAGTTGGTTAAGAAATTTGCAAGTAATGGCCTTTTCCTATAGCATCTCAGTGAATTTCTAATGATCTGAATATGAAAGACATCTCAAGAAATGGTGTCCACCGACCGTCGCAATTGTTCTCGTCAGTGCCGTCGTTGCATTCAGTGATGCCATTGCAACGTCGATTCAAGTCGATGCACTGCTCAGAGACGATGCATGCAAATTCATTGGCGAAACACATTGCTAGAAAAAAAGATCTTTCTGAAAATAGTGATAAAAATAGGAATAAGGGACGCGCTGCGCTGGTTAATTTTTTGAGGGTTCACTAGGATTCATCGAAAACATCAACGAGGTGATTGAATGCATGTTCGATCAAGAAAGTGGTTTGTGGTGGCATATGATGTGTGAAGCCAGTGTTTCTATCATCTTGGATTAATCTTGCGTCAGTTTACTGATTCCAACATAACGAGAACTTCTAGTTTGCTCCAGTACGCAGAATTGAAGCAACGACCCTGTGGTTATTGCAAAATCACTTTGACCACTGCAATACACGCGTCTTAGATTTATTTGAATGTAATGTTATGATATTTCGAGCTCTTTTGCTGCAACTCAGGAGTTGAAGTGCTTGACTCTAGAAAGAAACAGAATTCACGGCAGTTCTGTTCATCCTCCTCTAGCAAGCAATCGTAACGACCGTCACATCTCATCGATAAGGGAACGCAATGTTGGGACTGCGAACAGAAGAATGAAGTCGCGTTACACGACGTGGTTCCTGAAAAAAGTCGCTTCCTTATACTGAAGAGAAGACGCCTTAGAGAAGCTGATTGTAGTTCATAGTAGATGATTCCTGAGGGTACAAATTCAATAAAAATCACCAACTACCTCCATCTCTGATTCCACATGTTTTCACATTGTAGTCATAATTGCAATTTTGAGTACCAAGCACATCGTAGACAAGATCTTAAGAGATTAATTTATGTATCAAAACTATTCCATTTATAAATATTACGCTAAATGACACAAGAAGTACAGTCAAGCATGTCGTGTAATATGCGCCGACTCTCCACTTCGACCTGATCCTTGGCTTCAACCAAGACAGACTTTCTTTCTAAAGGGGCAAGTTGGCGTCAGAGTCCTGCAGGAAACGTTTTCTTTCTCTCACATCCATAATGACTGACTATTACTCATGGCATAGAAGTGAGAACGCTCTCGAAGAGATTCTGCCAGATTCGATATAGAACAGACTCGGTCGGCAGTCTATGAATCACATGAACAATACTAAAAGACATGAGGATCGTTGCCGACGATGGATGAGATGATGAAACGAATGTAGGAAGAACGTGTTTAGCTCACATCGTTATGTCGGATCATGAAAATAATTGAGCAAAATACTAAAAGTGTATAGAACCACCTAAGAATGAAAAAATCGAGAACGTAAGAGTCACCTAAACGGCAGTGTTTTCTATACGTTCTAAATCCATCACTTGCCCGACGACACTGGAAGAATTCGGTGCTGCACTTATAGCCGAGAAATTGCCCCATATTCGCTCTGATAAGTCCGGACTTTGACACAGCAGTGCTGAAGAAACGCATTTTTCAAAAATGATTTCGCTGATTTTTTGTATAGATTGGCTTAGGTGAAAAACTTATACTTAGATTTTAGCTCATTCGAAGTCACTGAATAAAGTTGTAATTACGCAACTAAAGAACGCTCAAAAGGCCCTTTGTGGAGCGCTTTCTATGCGCAAAAGGATACGCTAAATACAGTTGCTTTGAAACAGTACAAAAAGGATAAGAAATTGAGATCGGGAAGGCACCAAAAAGATTCACTAATGCTCTCACCTGTCATTACAGTAATTCGGTAAAACTGGCTGAAATGAGTCATCGTCGAGCAGATCTGAAGTCTTAGCACAGACGAAAAAGATGAATAGTTGGAAAATTATCAAGGTCATCAATTTTGAAAAAAAAAGTAGAGCAAGGAAGTTGCCTGTTGAGGCGGGACAGTGAGGACGATGAGACAGAGTTTGTCGAGTGCGACGAGATTTTAACGTGCATTTGAGCAAGAGCAGACCCGTTTGAGAACCGCGCTACGACAGATTCGGAATTTGGTGGAAACGATTGTCTCACCCAGTTGAAGATAAAGACTCAGAGTTGATAAATCTGCTTTTATCGATCTATCTTCGAGCATTGGGTCTTAGTAGAAAATTTTTGGAGACATTGAGTATTAATACACGATCGAAATAAATTCTGATGCTGAGTGCTGCGAGCATCCACCTAGTCACGAAACCATTTCAAGCAAACTTATGAGCACTTTCTCATTCAGAGTACAAAGCGAACATCTTCAGACTAACATTCCTACCTCTATGTTTTTGTCGACGAACAACTGGACTGAGGGTCGTTCGTAAGATCACAATGTCATACCAAAGCTAACATTGGTGAGCCGGTTCAACAGGAATAGCAAGTAATGCTGTTCAGAGGACTTGAGCTGAGCCCCAGTATCGATAAAGTTCCGCGAAATAAGCATCGATCGCGTTGAGCTGTGATTTACACCAAATAAGTCTATTAGATTGACCTTGTTTGGAACAGGTGTCCTTGCTATCTTCAACCACACCAGACTGGTTAGATCGCAAGATCACATGCACTTATCGAATCACTGTCTAAAGAGAAGATTGAAGCTCAGTCACCATTACTGAGTAATTGTGTATGCTTTATAGCTTTGAGAAACTGAGTTCGCCCTAGAAAAAATTTCTCCACCTTTCCGAAAGATTCTGAAAACGAAATCTAGTTCGGCGATACAATACTAGCCAGTATAGTCAAAGTCGTTTTTGCTCATATTCTTGAAAAACTGAAGTCAAAAATCAACTTGCATTTCAGTAATACTTGATATTACACTAAGAGCGCATGTGGCGCAATGGTCAGAGGTGCTCTGAGTCGCACACAAAGTCAATCGTTCAATCTCGCGCTCATGGCTCATTAAGCCATCCATCCCTCCGGTGTCGGTAAATTGGTACAGGTTGGTCTCAGACTTGTCTGGGAGGATAAGCAGCACTGACTCGATACAGCGGGAGGCCACCGCGAGTCGCTGTAAAGGCCAGATATGCATTCAATCACCTAAAAGAATTTAAATATTGAAGACGAATGCATGGCGCATCCTTCAGGGATTGATCAACGCCGAGAGCTTTGACCTTTTTACCCTTCTGATATCTCACTACAACGCGGCAAATGATTCATTTCTTTTCTTACTTATGAATTAAACCATGCAGCTAGGGACACTTTGATTAGATTATGACTATCATTCCAATTTCTTAGTGCAATATATATATTCGTTTCAGTTAAGCAGACACTGAGTCATCATATCTTTTGAACTTTGTTCGTAGTGTTCCGAGTTGTTCAGGAACACCCATAATAATGGCGTGAAAGAGCGCGTTGATAAACAAACGGTAGACGACAAGCACTTGGCCAACAACCGTAAAAGTGAGTGACCTTTCTGTTAGAGTCGATTAGTTCGCCTCTACGTTGTTTGTTTGCTCCACTGCGCGTCAACATACCCAGAATGAAAATCGTGTGGACAGGTGAATGGAAAACGCACAATGACTTCAGTATTTCCCTGTTAGCTCAGTGACGAAGGATTTTAATCAACGATCATGAAATCTAAAAAACAAATAATGAATATTCAAAAGGAAACTAAGGTTCTTGCATAACTTAACATAAAATCTCGTCTAATAGAAAATTCCCAATTAGTTTGAGGTTGAAAGATTAGACAGAATTCTTTTCATAATCGCTTTCAGAGGTGGTATGATGTTATATATGCCCAATGATGTAGAGCGATCTGTGAAACTTTTGCGTCAGGCGGGACTCGAACTCGCATTTCACCCTCCATCGAATATCCAGAATCTCTCAGCATGACTAGTTTCAATGTCCGTGCCGACTACCTAGGCCAAAAGCGCTTACGTTTGCTTGATGACATATGGATGTGTTGTAGCGTTAAAAGAGTGATGGCGAAACGGGAATCACTAGCGTACAGATTAGAGCACGCGCCCCGGATAGGCTGAAGTGCGGGTTCAAACTTCCACTGAAGCAGGGATTTTGCATAGCACTCTACATCATTGGATGTAAGAGAATAATTTGAAAAAACAAGAATTGGGAGAAAGAACAAGACAAGAATCATCAGGCTGAGGAAAAAGTTCCCTAGCATCCTTTGAAAATTCAAAGTTTATACATAAATTCAATCAAAAACAGCATTAAATATTCTTCAAAATAAAGACGATCATTACCCACGATCTTCTGTCGATCTGAAAACTCCCGGATCTGCTACAAGTTGCCATTCCTTGAGCTTTGTATCAAAGACCTTCTCACATGCCTCCTCAACTTGATTGAATGTCTCAAATCTGCGTCCACGCAGGATATGTTCCATTGAGCGCAAAAGACCAAATCAGACGGCGCCGCATCTTTACGTAGATTAGGTGCAGCAAGACCCCGACACGCTCCAACTCGTCAAATTTTTCTTAAGTCTTCTTTGCGGAGTGAGGTTTGGCATTGTCTTGCTGAAAGAGCCCGCGCTTTCGACGAATCAGTGTTGGGTACTGTTCCTTTAACGAATCGTAGACTCGGTCCAGCTGTTTGCAGTAGAGTTCGACAGTGATGGCGCGACCATTCAGAACAAGTTCGAAATGCAGGACACCTTCAAAATTTTACTAAACGCAGACTATCACCGCTTTGCTAAAACGGATTTTGGCGTGCAACTGCACTATAACACTACAACTACTGCCATAACTATAACGACTATAACTAATGTTGCCCTGGGAGGTTTCTATGGGAACATTCCTGAAATATTCCCAGAATATACAATAACCGAAACTGTAAAACAAAATAAAATCTGAATAAGGATGTAACATGTTTTGAGCTGTTAGGACTACTTAAAGTAAAAGTAATATAGAAGAGGTGAAATTTGAATTTTTTGGGCATAATTTTTGGGTGTTAAGGAACTTTTTCTTCAACTCAGTATATTTGATATTTTAGGCTATCAACTGCTCAACTGTATAATGTCTTCTGTTCGCATATCCGCAGTACCTAATTATGACGGCATCATGAAGTTAGATTAGACACCTATATATGCCTTATCAACGGGCCGTACCCTACATTGAATGTATCTATATCTGTTAGCATTTCGATATTTTGTGAATACGGCGACCTGGAGTAAGCTTCATTTCAAAACTTCAACAATAGCTTCAAAAATTAACACTGAGAGGGCGAAATCACCACTGACATCATAATATGTTCGTATAGTCAAGACGTCTCCTGTTCAACTTTTCATTTTACCAAAAATTTGGCGATTTCGCGCTATAAGAAAACTGATTCAACTACAAACTGAAGAGAAGACAAGTGAATAGTTTGGGTGCCTAAAGTTTGGTGAATAGATGGAGTGGGTGAGAAACAGCAAAAAAGCAGATAGAATTAGATCCTTGCCTTGAGATTGAAAGGTTTCAGTGATAACTCGCACTGTCTTCATAAGAATTTTCTGGTTCATTTACACATTTGTATGCTTACTTATTCATTAATTTTTTACATGACTCATCATCACATCTAATGATTTCAAAACTTCCGTTCTGATCGTTTTTACACATTCATCGCTCTAATAGCATTTCCCGAGTTGTTTCGACTATTCAACTGCTTTAAGAATGTCTTAGGATGCTCGTGGAATAGATTTCTCTTCTAAAATTAGAGATAGCTGAGTTACATACACCTTTTTACGGCACTCTCTTGCAATTTATAAGAAAGCTCTACGGAACGCGCGAGCCTGGCTGTCATGAAGACTGCTAGGAGATGTGCTTGCTCAGTATTCTACGACATTTATGAAGAAGACAGATTCTCGAACAAAAAATAAATACGAGGAGAGGAATAAATTCTGGAAGTACTGGAATTCGAAGAGTGAAAATAATGGTGCAGATTAAATGAAATAAGCGCAGTGAAGTAATTCATGAAGTCATTTAGGTGTTTTCAACTAACGAAGTTCCGAAAATTCGTGCCGTCAAAAGCACGAGTGATATGAAGAATAAAAAGCTTCTAGGAAGGCACGAACCCTTTCTAAAGTTCATTTCACAGCACATTTATGTTGATGGGTCTTAACATTCTGTCCCCTCTTCCCTGCTATGTAGGGTAGCTAATGCTGCGGTTAGCTTTAGGCTAAAATCGGCCTCTACTTGTCAGATATGTCCACCACGTCATGTACACCATCACAGAAGACTTCAGTCACTCAATATTAACCCTCAGTGATTCAATACCTGATCATAGCTTGCGAAATTTTAGGTATTCAAATGCAACACATAACATGTCTTCAAACTCGCAACGATTCAGAGAATTATTATCGGAGAGCTCATCTCAGAGCATACCTTAGCCTTGATCGAACACAGCAACCTGTCAGTGGTTAATCATGTCATATACTATAAAAATCAAGACAAAAATACGGAATTGGAAGCTTTTTGTACCCTTGTAGAGAGCGGAGCCACTAAAGAGTTCTAGTTCGCAGCAGGAATGCATAGAGATTTTGTAGACAGTTGCTTAAGTTGATCGATAGCCAGCTGTATCAAAGAGAAAAAATCCAATCTGAGAAGCAAATAAAAAAAACGTGGTTTCGATGCTGCAGGACGTGCTAATCTCAGACGAATTCGTTGCACCCAAAATGGCAACAGGATTCGGATGAGATTAGAGCGGCTGCCACAGCTGCAGACTCTTTGGGTGATAAAATGAATAACCATATGTTCCGCTCAAAAACTAGGCATATCAGTTTGTGGCGTGGCTGAAGATACACCTCAAGAACATCTGATATTGATAAAGACTGAAAAATTCTCAAAAATTCGATAACGAGGAACAGAGAAGAATCATGTCAATTGACTTATTTTTGATACGGTTTTGAACTAGTCTAGCGATAAAAAATTATGAATCGATCACTAAAACGCCACCGAGCGATTCAAGTTTTGTTGATGTGTTGTGATTGACGAACGTGGACGATAAGGAAAGAAGTAGTGGAAGACATAGTATAGTGAGGGTGGACGATTCTGTATGGGGCGGTGTTAAGGCTTAAAGCGAGACCTTGTTTAGTCACATTCGCTTCAAACAAACTGTGCGCACATATAACGATGAATTTGAATTGTCATCGAGACTTCACAGCTAGCTTTCTACAAACGCAAAATCTGTCTGCTATTTTAGCTTTCCAAGCACTGCTGCTGAGCCACTATAGCTGTGTCTTTTATGGAAACATATCTTCCGGGTTATCTTGTCCGCACTTGTACACCTGCTAAAAGGTGGGGTATAATCATAAAGTGCAAGAAACTCCAATGAGCCAACGTTGAAGTATTCGAATCAAAGATTTCAAATTAACGCTTCCATGTAGCAGTCTATTGTGTGAAGAATGTAGAACTTTCAATATTTTGAAGAATAGCGCCAGCTAATTGTTTCAGATGTATGAGACCATTTATGTCGCATTTATAAGAAGGACTGCGATCAGCTCCAGGATAAGGAAGTCGCGCAATCATGTCCGAAAAGCAGGAATTAACATCGACAAATATTTTTCTGGTCAACAAGCTTTATGCAGAAACGTTTAGATGTCACATATGTCTCTTATCATGGGCATATATGTTATCGAAGAAGCCCGCAATCAATAGCTATTGTGAACCGCACGACAAACCGCATTCATGACTAGTTTAATCATGACTCATGGCCTTATCGCACAGTTCCAAGATTGAATCGCTCTTGATAGCTTGACGGACGACGCATCGTTGACTACACAAATACGATTGGAGATGTGCACAATGCTTTACAGCTGGCAATGGAATAAATTTCACTATGTCAATACCATCGCCGTTCATAGCTATGAAGACTAGCGCAATGTTGTAAAGGGAAGTCAATGATGAAACTGTCCGGTACGCACTTCAACCAAAACGCAGATTTACAGTTTCTTTGATGGATGCCTGGTTAATGCCGCAAATTTTATCAACATGGTCGTAGAATACTTTGATTCTGTATTCAGTCGTAGGATACTGTTATTCTATAATAACCCTATCACTTTCTTTTCACAGAGAGTCGGATGACTCAAGCAAACACCTACTACTTACACGAGTCGCTTTATGTGTTAAGCTATTCTAAATGCATGAGGAATATCACTTTGCTCTTTAGGGACATACATGAATTAGTCTGAATAGCGAGTCAGTGTTCTTCTTCCTACTTTGTGCTTGATAGTTACATCACCACAGTCACCAATGGTTGCCGTCAATAGGCAGTTGTCAAATCTGGTATATCTGGGTTTTGACACCGGGCGCATTTTTCGATCCATAACTGTTTTGAAATTTTAAGTTTTGCAGGGATAGTGATGCAGTTCAATATGCACAATGCCAACATTCGACCCTGAAATCGGTCAACTAAACTTTCTCAGCGGGTTTGAAAATCGGTGCTTGATTTGTGTAAAGTCAGGTTAAACGTAAAGCGCCCGGCATCAGTCAGTGAGTAAGAAACTGATTTTGCTAACTATCGCAGAAGCGATTGCATAATTGACATGCACTAGTAAGATCTAGCGATGTGACAAAACAGTGCTTTCAACATTTTTGAGATGCTTACTACCTTGTAGCATTTAGAGAGGTGGAAAGCACAGTTTATTCAGAATACGTGATCTAAATAACCATGTGTCTGTCTGCAATGCATTAGTGCGCTCTATTTGCACTAGTGTGCTACGTATGGAGATAAGAGCTCATAAATTTGTGAAGACTTTGTTTACAACAATTACCGCTCAGTGATGAACACCGGTTCAAAATGATACATATCCACAAAATAAGATTAGCTGCATTATAAAAGGGTGATGGAAATGAGCACATTCATTTCATTTGACAACAATCCTCAACCATCTCAGTAGCAAGCAATCGAAAATGTCAAACGTTCGACTCCTCTCATTCTCGTACTCCTATGCAGTCACTGAAACAGAGTAAGCGTAAGTTAAGTTGGTCTTCACGTAAATGACAAATAGGCACATTGTTTTCACAGTGAACATGGCGCGGAATTGCCGATTGAGATTGAAAAAGCTGTACATCATATGAAGTCTGGAGTGACAGCACCGACCCCGGTACCCACAGAAATGCGGAAGAAAAGTACGTGATAGACGACTTTGAATTTTCAGCTGGAAAAGTTATCACGGTCTATCAAACGACTACTTTCTTTTGATAACAGTGCAAATTCCAGAATTGGCAGAATCTTTTGAAAAGCTGAGCGCTTTTGCAAAATTTCTGGTGACCTGCGATTAATAATGACCTTCATGAGTTAGCAACTGCTGAATCAAAAATCCCCATTATTCGATACCATATCTTGAACCTATCATGAGGTCTGATATAGCACTTGTACACTGATAGGCACGTGTTTGGCCATACAGCCTCATCAGTAGCACGGTGCCTTGGTTCAACCAATCCCTCGCAGAAATATATACCCCTATGTATATCACCTGTATCATCTTTATCACCTGTCGTCGTGTTATCGTTGAGTGACTTGAGCGGGTGCCAGCAACTCCTCCATTTTATATCAAAATGTATCATGATTCTAGCATGATTCTAAAAAACTGAAATAAGTGTACGTAATTCTCTCATGAATTCTTATGGAACTCATATTCAGATGATTCACCAGAATCTTCAACTATGTCATCGCTACCGATTCCATTGCGCGACATAGAGAGAGTGCTACCCATACATTTGAGGGTTTATTTTAAAGAGGAAGGAAAGGTTAGCCGTTATTCGCATTTATTTTGCGCAATTTTATTCCAATTTTTCTGGAATGTAACCTAACAAGTCTATGAATGTGTTCAGACAAAGAGAGCCATGGTAGAGTACGAAGTGAAAAACAATGAAAAACTTATCGATATGCTATCGATGATGTTGCGCAAATTGAGGATATTGAAAGGGTTGGTTGGACAGCTCCAAACTTTCTTAAGTATAAAAAGTTTGGAGATATCTTAGCTACTCAAAAGGTTCCTATCAAGGAACATCACTACGATGGCCGCTACGCGATTAGTGCTCGATCAATTTTCTGAAATTTTTATAAGAATTCATTATACGGACAAATGTTCTAAGAACTCATCCTTTGCTGCCATAACCACTTTGGTTCATTAATAGCTTACAAGCACTAATTTGGTATGAATTTGATTGCTGCTTTTAGCGGTTCGAAACCACAATTACTTTTAGTTTACTTTGACGAATGGCGAGCGACCCTAGAATGTTGCATGTTATGTTCTTGTGCAGCAAGACATTTTACCACAAAAGATCAGCTTCAATGGTTGCTTTCAACTGATCCTGTCGACTCCCATGGTCCGCATTACGTTCTTCACCTTCAAGACTCATGCCTCCTTCAGAAAACTTCTCAAATCATCATTGCACTGCACGTTCGTTATCACCCTCTGGGTCAAATACGCTGTTGACATTGTGACTTGTCTCTGCTGCTTTACTGCTTATATTGGACTAGCAAGAGAAAACATCCGAAGTTGCTTTTTGTCTAACATCTTTTTCGTGGTGCAAATAAATATGGAAGAATCAGCATTTAATAAGCCATTGATAACAAAACATAAAGTGAAAAATGCGCATTAAAATGATATATAACTCAAATACATTATTTAAGAACATGTTCCAACATCAAACAACGCATTTCAGCAATGCGCAGGTAGCAATTTCTTTTTGACATACTTAATACTATGGGGATTTCTCCTCAATGTCCGTAATGTGACTCCTTCTAGCTATCCTTCACCTTAAGGGAACTTTGAAAAAAATGCTGAATAGACATAACATAGCTTCGAGATTACTTTTTAAGCAAAAATCAATAAAAGAGCTACCGAAATATATCGCGGCGCAATGTTTTATTACAGTATCATTTTCTGATGTTACTCTATAATAATCTGACTATCGATGACCTCGCCAACAGTACCGAGCTCATCTACTTCAGCGAGTAACGTCATCGGCTTGTCAACATCGCCCTCAAAAATAGGGACGAGATTTAAAAAAGAGAGAGCTATTCAAAGTAAAAGAAGACGAAAAGATGTTTGGTGCTGATTGAGCTTAGGATCGAACCAAAAATAATGTTTCTATGATAGGGTATCTCTACTGACTATGTTATACACATTCTACGAAATACTGAAGAAAAGACAGGCAGATATACACTTGTTTTTCCACTTAACAAATAAACCTATAGGTTTGTGTGATTTTTATAAGGAGCTACCAATGCTTGTCAGTGTTTCCATTATTTGATTCATTCTTTCTTTGAGATGAGTGTGCCGTATTATAATACATCATGATCGTTTGTTTGACCGCGACGCTGAAAAAAGGCCTGACATTCATTCAGCAATTAGTTATTTAACCTGTCGAGAAGAGATTATTTCGATCCAATATGACCAGTAACTGCCTCGCTGGTGAAGAGCATGAAATATTTTAGTTGAGTCAGCCCAGGTTTCCAAAAAAAAATTCGACTATAACGCAACGAAACGAAGAAAATAGAGACCGCATGTGGCAGCTCAGACGCCAAATCGAAGCCCTTCCTGAATAGCGGATATGGAGCTGGATGCCGATTTGAGGGAACATTGGACTTAGAACAACATGTGGTGTCGTTGGATCGTACAAATAGATGAGCTTATGAAACTTTTGTTTGAAGTAGCAGTGTCTCCGCTTTCGATTCAATATACTGATGATCCACAAAAGATAAGGAATCTGGCTTGCAATCAAGGAACCGCATAATGCTCTGATCGTTTTCGACAACAGACGCAGTCTGACTGGCAATTTGAAGCGTATTCAAAATGTTGTTTACAGAAGTGACCCCATCACTCTAAGTTTTGGCCATTGATAGATGAAGTTTCTGTTTCCACACCTCTTGCGAAAACATTCAGAGTAGACTATAAATCAGTTCAATAGATACTCTCTAAATGTGCTTGAGTAAGAAATGGAACTCACACAGAGAATACACCGCCTTCGAATTCATCGGTAGTCATTTTTTGGTAGTTTTTTCTTATCCTTACTCTATTCCGACACCTTGAGAAAATCACGTTTTGTAAGTTTTCTGAAAATTCCAGTCTTCAATAGACAACTTGAATCACGAGACTTTTTATGGTGAATTCAATTACTCGAATGGTCGTTTTATTGCGTCGCAGTGACAGTGAAAAACTATGTTCTGCCCTCAGGAATTTTCTAGCTGGGCAGAACTTTTTCTCTAGAATTTTAGTAGTCTTTCAACATCTCGAATCTAGACGATCAGTGCTGTCTTTTTTTCCAAATTAGCTTAGTAAGCCGAACAACTAGAGTAAATTTGAGCTTTGCACTCTGCGCACATTCTTTGCTCCGTTATGTAGGTGGGATTTCTCAACTTGGCAGCAAGCCACTACGCTTTTACGAGATAACGACTGTTTCACAATGTAATTTGGATTATTCTAGTGCTAAGTGTGCAAAACCTTTGTTCTGCCGATCTGTAAGCTTAGATTTTTTTTTTCAAACGTTATCATGTTATCAGTTTATCAGGTTGTTATTGTTTTTGAGCCCGGTCTATCTGGACAGTCGAGAGTGAAGGTATGATTCATTCTACCAGCCATAAGCGCTGAACTATGCTCAAAGCAATGTCGGGGAATTCTGTCATCCGACATGCAGTGATCTAATAATCCGGCATCGAATCAATCACTATAAGTAGGAATATATCCTGTGCAATGTATCGGCTAAATGGGAAAGGCTCAGTGCTACTGATGAGCCTGCAAGAGCGATACAGCAGCTGTCTACGATGTATAACTGCCCTGCCAGACCTCATTAAAAGCTCAAAGCATGTGATCATTTTATCAGATTCTCATATTAATTTTATATTGCCAACAAACCCGTTGATAAACTATGCAGCCTAAGCCTAGGTAGCCTAAGCCTTTACACAAATCACATAAGCATGTAGAGGAATTCTTGTTATATCAGAATCACATGCTTTCTTCAAATTTTTTCTCTAATTGGAAAAAACACTGAATTCAGTAGCATTAATCGTTTGTCCGCATAATCGTCGCATGTGAATCGCGTAAGCGATCGCAGAAATGCGCTCCGAGTGCAAAACCTAGTTTTCCTTTGTCTGCTGCAGCACTGAAAGTTCCTTGTAAAACTAAAAACAGGTTAAAATTTCCGAGGGTAAGCTATCGAATGGTTGCCCAATGTCTGTCAGAACAGTTCTGTCTAGCGAGAAATGCTTGAGTGTAAAACATGGGTATTATTTTTACCGGTACAGCATAAAAAAGAGTCTACTTCAGGAAAAAGTATGCTATTAAAAGTTTCTTAATTTAATCTATCGATTACCCTGTGAAACCCTATAAAAAGCAAGAACACGTTTTCCTAAGGAGTCGAAGCAGGGTACGGATAGCGAAAAAGTACTCCATTTTTTTTTGATAAGAAGCGACTTCTCGTATTGTGTGCCATCCGACATTTTCTCTGTTTAATTCTTTCTTCAACACCTATCGTCCAAGAAAGTTCCAGAACTTGCGTGTAGGTGATTGCTTCTTGATTACTTGTTTGCGTCTTCTCCTTTTGCTCAGGAGCGATCTAATGCTAAACAAAAGCGGTGCCGATCTCTCGCTTTAGCGAGATGAGGAATTTGTTAAGAACGCTTCTGTAGGAATTTCGTTCTAGAGCATTGAGCCCATTGGACGCCCTCATTACGGATATGCTAAACGAGGGCTGTAATTAGGTACCACTATCACACTGAATAAACCATGATTGAAGGGCTTCAGTAGCAAGTAAGCAATAAAAAAGTTATAAAGTCACATCAGAAGCAAAATCACAAGTGATGAAGAACGTCTTTTGAGGTTTGAATTCTTATGTGACGGATGTAATGGAGATCAACGATTTACAGAAGAAAAAGATGCAAGGAACATAAAGTGTACAAGACAAAAGCACCGCTGAAACTTCAAAATATAGTTATAAAACAGATTTAGTCTCAAAAAGGCCTATTCGAGTTTGAATCAATCCATTACTATTTCTTATCCCCGCAAAGGTTGAAATGAGGAAGGTCTTATTGTACAAAATGGATGTTCAGTGTTTATAAGATCAACCAACATGTTCGATTTCTCGGCGTACTTCACAAGTCGTACTGCTGTAGTGCTTCGCATACCCAACTTCGCATTTGAAGCGATAGGCTTGCCAACTTGTGTCGTAGTTCAGAAGGAGCAGAAGAGTGCCCTCAAGAGTTTTGAGTGGGCTTTTAGAGAGCACGAAACAGCTTCTAGAGCGGCCTTTAACTTAGATAGTCGACGTGTTTGACGGTTCGTTAGTCAGCCGTGTTTACAGAGAAAGGACCCTTTATAACAGGATTCTAAATGACATTGTCTTTAATACTGGTAATTGATTGAGAAGGTAATCTATGGAAGATGTCTTCAATATATGCCTGAAAAGCGTGCCTCTTTAGTCACTGGGGCTGATTGAATAGATCATAAGCAACTAGTATTCACCAATTAGAAAATTCCTACCTTTCCTCTTAATTCCACAAGCAGCAGATTGTTTTTGTATGAACAGCAACAAGCTAAAGTTCTATGCTCACATTTTTCCCAAAGTAAAGCAAAAAAAGTAGTATGAACATATTTCAGTCAATCGAAGGCCTCTGGTCGTATGTACTACACACAACGGAAATTTCGAAATCCTGCCGAGCTGGACTATGAGTAAGTCACCTTTTATCGCACCTCGCAGGTGTCTGTTATGTGCTCTAAAACCAAATAAATTTATGTATTAACATTAGTGCTTTCAGACATTATTCTAAAATTGTAGTAGAAGATCTCGCTGATTTAAATAGAAGTATGTTCTTCGTCTTCGATATGGCTGGAAAAATGGACAAGGTGACAATATCTAAATTTTCACCATACATGAACCAAACAGGTTTTTTCTGATCATAAGGGAACACATGAAAAACCGATCTCATTCCCTGGAGAGGAAATTTCATAGGAGTGTTTGTGACCATTCGAAACCTGAGACTTGAGGCTACAGCCCGACGTTGCCGGGTTTTTGGAACACCTCTTCATAACGCTGTATCATCCAGATCAAAAATTATGTTTCATACTCGCCATTCGTTTTCATTTTTATCACGCGCTCACATCAATGGAAGCCCAGAAGCATATCCATTTGTAGAGATTTTTTTGCAGTATCTTAGCAAATGGCTTCATCAAGAGTTTCTTTCAAAAGTGGATGAGAAATTCAGTTATAACATGAAAGATAACCCTATCAGGTTATTATTGATAATCTAAAGAAAGAGCTCTGTCTGGCGAAGTTTGAAGTAGAAATTAGAACACATGAGGAGATCAAAAGATCGAAGAGCTTTTAGATTGCAGACACATTTTTGAGTTTTTTGAAGCTTAGGGTATAGTTCGAGTATTAGCACTTTAAGGAATGAGTTCTGACCAGACAAGTATAATCGAGATGAAGAAAAAAAAACACGTGGTTTCATGAAATATGATAATTTTGAAGGTTACAGGGTTATAAATGGGTGTTTTGAAAAGCCGGCGGCGGGATGCTGTAGCCTGAAGTCTCAGCTTTCAAATGATTACTGACACTCTTATGAAAGGTCCTCTCCGACAAATGAGATCGCTTTTTATTAGTTCTCTTATAATCAGAAAGAACTACACAACATATTGATTCAAAAATATACAAATGTTGCGAGGGACGACGGTTAGAAACAGCCACTAATTCATGGAAAGCAAAATCAATCTTCTATATGTGTAATTCATTTCCAAGAATTCTAAGATAAGCGCTTTCGGCTTATGAATTCGTCGATGGCCTTACCCTTGTTCCTAAAGTTTGGGATTTGGCAAATTGGAACTCTGATATATTCTCTCCTCTTTGACATATTGAATTATGACTGACTATAACACCTCGTGGAGGGTCGGATTTGCAGATCGAAATCCAGTTTTGTCTTGAGATAACAGATTTTTGGTATGTATCAATTCTTTAGGTATCATCTATAAACCAGATCTTCATTTATCTCTTACTTCAGTCGCAGAGTCTTCAATTCCAATATTCTATGACGACACTTTCTCGACTCCAAGTTCTGCTTTCGTGAATGTGCGATTTTTTTGAAATAGGCGCAAACTGGAGACCGCTCGTCTTCATCATACTAATTCGATCATTCGTAGACCTGTGATCCATGATTCGACATAATGACGGGGTTACAAAACTTACTAGAGAGACTGAATTACCTCTTTCTGTCTAAGTGCTTTGAGCAACGTTATATTACCCGGCCAGTTGTAAAATATTTCTTGACCGCATGAGCATGTTCATGTTTCTTTGAGTACTTTTTTCATAACAGAGTTTAGTGAGTTATTTGCTTTTTACACAGAATGAATTGGCAGAAGGCGGAGCGTTGAACTGGGAGATTCCTCTTCAAAAAATGCCATCACCGGAATCTTGAAGCAAAAAATCATTCAGACATCAATAAAACTTTTTCACCATCACGAAATAAACGTGGACATATAGCGCTTGATGTCCGCCGTATATTAAAATAAAGGATAAACGATTAAGGAATTAAGTCTTTTGTTGTTGACCAATCCGTGAGGGGTGCCCATTCATTTGCCTCCATCTATTATCGTTTGAAATTATCGAAATTATTGGGTGCATATCCAACTTTTACAACAAGGCGCGGTTTCCTACTGATGTATCAAGTCAGTGCTATCATCCTCCCGAGCAAGTCTGATACCAATTCGCCGATCTCGGAAGGATGGAAGGCTCACTGAGCCCTGAGTCTGAAGGTCGAACTATCAAACCATTGATTGACTGACCACGTGTGTAGCAAAGCACTTCTGACCACTGCACTACCCGCACTCAATAAAAAGATATCAATTATTATGTATAAATACTTTTCAATGGAGGGAGATGGATATTTAAAAAGAAACGTGTAAAATTTTCCAGGCTTCGCTTCATTACTGATTTACCTTTTGAAGATCTGCATAGGTTTTGTGAACGCGTATCTCTTAATTTGGATTTCAAAAAATCATTTGAGGCATTTCAAGTTTTCTTCGCATTCTTTACTTTATGAGTCGAAGAATATTATGATTATTATAATAACTAAAAAAAAATTAAAAACCAAAAATTACTCTCCACGTCGGAACTCATTCTGTTACTACTGATTTCAATGTAGTAACAAGTCACGCTGTTATAAATTAGTCAATTTGTTTCATTCAACTAAATATCTTTTCAAAGAAAGTTCAAGGAAAATCTGTGCGATGGATAATCTCCGTTCCTTTATAAAGTTAGAGGAACAGTCGTGCATTTCGTGGAATACACTCCCTCTCCGATGGATAGATTTTCTATTCTTTCAGTAAGCGACCTCTGTCGAAAACTTGCTGATTTCAAAAACCGACTCTTCTCTAGCTTCGGCATGGTTAGTCAGTTTCGCATTCTGCATAGCGGTCGATTGTCACAATTCGGCATTCAACTCTATTCGTAAAGTCGTTAAAGTAACAAACGGCAGGTTCATCCTATACAGTGACATGAGACGGTCTCGTGATGTATCAAGTCAATGATGATATCATCCCAAAGAAGTCCGTGCTTTGGATATCAAAGCAAAGAAAGCATGTGTATTATAAGGTACCTATTACAGATGTGATACACACACCCTTAGCCCAAAGCTCTATCTACTCTTTAGCCACAATCCAATCCCTTAATTGATTCTTGATATGTGGCAAAAAACCCACATACGGCTTCAGATATTTTGGCATTGGAGAGAGGCACTGGTAAGAATGGCCGACGATGAGGAAGAAGAATCAGCTCTATATTTTATTACCAAGTTATAATAACAACGCGATTCGATGCATCAGTGAAGTTAGACCACAAAATTTCTCTTAATAAACCAATATACGTGGCCGTCATGTGAAATTATACTCAAAGTGCCATAAGATCGTTCGAGTTGTTTTTTAAGACCACGCTCAAATTGCATTGTGCCTGATAAAAGTGCCCATAACAGATCACATTGTGGCTCAATAATAATTATCAGGCATGTGAAATTTGAGCGTGACCTTAAGAAATACTTTGAACGAATGGTGTGATAAATCACAATTACCAGCCAAGAGCAACTGAGTGCACATCTCTGCCCGTTTCCGTATTTTTATCACTTGACGGTGCGTGTGAAAATTACGTCGACGGCATCTCTATGCAAATGGGTTCCTCCCCAAAAGAGATTGGCTCTGACGAAAGGCACCGTGCAATTGACGAGGCTGCAAGGCCGGAACAGTGTACTGCACTGTTTAAGTGCCCATAGCAGAGCACATACATGACTCAATTATAATTATCAGGCATATAATCGAACTATTGGCGTTTCGACCAATTTCTCCATCTTCTGTGCTTCTTCTACAAAGTTTCAGTGGAAACCTATTCTTTCAAATTCAGGTTCTAAGGAAGGCGAAATTCGCCGAAACATTGGCTGCTCAAACAATTACTCTATAACGGACTCGTGCTTTGACTTATCAAGAAAAATTGTGAACTACTGGAGAATGCCGAAGTTAGAAGATAGTCGGTTTTGGGAAGTGAACCACAGTTTCAATTCTATTGAACACATTTTTCAACAACAATTTCTTTGTAAACAGCAATGCAATTTCACTTCGTAGCTCAGAACTGAGAACAAGAATCGAACACGGTTCAATGAGGATGGAGATCGAGCACATCGGAAAATACTGAAAAGAAAAGCTTGACGAAGAATAATTATCCGTATGTTATTCACCATATTTGAATAGTAAACCTCTTTCATGATTATTCTGACAGTAGCAAGGTTACGGAAGCAAAAATGACCGGCATTGATGAATCCGATAGGGAAACGTTAATTATTCTACTCCATTCGTAGCACAGCAAATTAAATAGGGCTCATTTTTCTATGTGAGAGCCTGCCAAGTCTCATCGTTAATTAAGGTTAGGTATTCTTCACACCCACTAGAAAGGTGAATTAAAATCATCTTAGACCGATAGGCTTGATCGGCTCAGGGTGTAACTCAGCACGGGCTGTTTTGAGAAGACCATAAATTTTTGAGAAGACTGATTGAACTGACCAGTTGTATGAGCACGCTGCCCAACGTTGAAGCGCCGGAGAGCAGTATGAGGTTTGCTGTGAGTTGTTGAATGCAAATAAGTGTGGTGCAGAAAAAGAGACTAAAGAGAAGACGAATAAATTTTTCTGCTGTTTTTGGATATTTGACGATATCGAAGCTCTGAAAAAAGTGATGAATCTCACAAACACCTTTTTGGAAGGTGTTTATAACGGTGCTGGTAAATCACATCTATATAGCGGCCGAACACATGAATGCTGCTACTCAATAAACTCTCTCTTGTAACAGGTAGCAGTCCTCCTACTTTCCAACTTGTCGTAGACAGTAAAATGTTAGACAAGAGTAGATGGAGTCATTTACAGTTTTCTAAGGCCATCTCTCAAACTTTCACATATTTATAGCCCTTGATGACATTCACCATAATGTACGGATTTTACATAACTATTACTTGGATTATCGCCTATTATTATTACTATATGAGACTGCGAATAAATAATAACTGAAACGTTTTTTACAACACTAGGTTAGAAAGAAAGTTTTCTTCGGAAAACAGGTCATTATTATCCACCACTTTTTGCCATCGGTCCTCCAGGTTTCGGATGTGATCGAAGTACTCCTTCGGCTTTGAATCAAAGAACTCTTGACACGAGAACTTGATGACGGCTCTTCCAAACAAGAAATCAAGTCTTCATCATCAAGTCCTGTTGATCGTCCGAATCTCGGTCTGTCGGTCAACTCTTCATTTCCGGCTTTGAACTCATCAAATCGCTCGCGGACTGTTGATTCGCCGAACGTACGGTCGCCCCAAGCTTTGTTGATTCGGCGAGGAGCATCGGCAGCATTTGGACCAAATTTGTACTCAAACATTTTCATTCTGCAGCAGATATAGATAAAATATATATCAATAGATGGAGTAGGAAGCACACCTTTCAAATGCTATGAAATCACTCACGATTCATGCGAAAAAAACAACACTCTAATCCAAATGATGGAAACCCTCTTCCCAGTGTAATAACAACTCATAATGAATATCGCCATCAGTCCAAAAAACTTCGAATGATCATGAAAGCTAAGAAATAGCTGTCGCTTCTGATAGTGGCTCTTTCTGTGGGTGCTGAACTTTCTCATAGATCTGTGATTGTCTGGAAAAATCGGCTCACGTTTTTACGCGTTTCGTTCTCTTTGGAGCCCATGATTCAAGTTGAATACCAACAGTCGTTCGTCTTCGTTGTGATCTTTGTATTTGTTGCCGATCAATGTATTGTCGAGTGTAATTATTCAAGAGCTGTGCCCACCGCTAAAGACTCAGCTAGGTTGACAACGAAGACGTTCACCACGACGAGTACAAGTGACTGGTGATAACTGTTGAATCATCGGTTTTGAAGAAGACGCAACGCACCGGAATGTTAGCCGAGTAAATTTTCTTCAACAACTTCGGGTTGCAGGTCCAATCAGTAGAGAATGAAAGTTCATTCAAAGACTCTTTATGTCTTAAATGGCCGATTCCTTACAGGCAATTGATGAGAACTATTCCGAGTGGTTCATACCTGTTCTTTCGCCATTTCAAAAATATCCACGTGTTAATGAATATGCTTCCAAATGACACAAATACACATATTGAAACGGTCACAATTAGTGAAACCTGAAATAAAATTTCAGAAGTGTTATCTGAATATTTGTGAACACGTAAAAATCATCCTTTCCATCGAAGAGCTGATAAAAACAATATGCAACTATAGTATGGTATAGCTTTAAGAAATTTTACGGGTTTTTCTGCAAGAAAACAGACGGAGAAACAAGTCTTTTCCTGGTTAGAACTTTTCGTGAGAAAATTGGCAAGCATTTGAAAGTTCAAATCTTGGGATACTGCGCTGCGTAGTCGTTTTTTAAAGCATTTTACAGGATGATGTAGAGTGGTGTGCAAAAACGCTTGCGTCAGCCGGGATTCCGTATTGTAGCGTAGAAAGAGTGGAGTGTGAAACGAGTGTCGGTGGTGCAACGGTTCAGCACATACTCCCGGAAAGAGTAGGATCTGGGTTCAAATCCCTGCTGAGCAAGCGTTTTTGCACATCACTCTACATCATCATTGGGTCTATAGTAACATCATAACACCGCAAGGCGATCAAATGAAATGATTTCGCATTTTACAGCTTTGTAGCAAAAAGAATCCACTTGTGTTTCACACAAATATATTTCTTGCAGGACAGAACTCTTTCCTCAAATTATGAGTAACCATGCGATAGTTCTTACGTTCTAAAAGGCACACCAGATTAAACGTTTGGCTTTAACTCTGCACGATTTCCTCTGCACGTTTATATGCTTTTCGTGATTCCAGTAAGGTAATAATGAAAGCGGGCTGCGCATGTGAAACATAGTTTTTGCTATGAATGCTACAGCGCTGTGACAAGGCATTTACAAAATGAACAGGTAGCACAGTAGCCTAAGATTTAGGCTTTCGAATGATCACTGAAAGTCCAATGGAAAGCCTTTATCCAGTTACAGGTTCATTTTTGCACTTGTAGAAAAGAAGCATTTCATGAAACACTCATGTAGCAGTACGATTGAACGAAAACATCCAGTCTATTTTCACCTAATATTTCATGCGCGTGGAATTCCTTACATTTACCATACACACTTTAAACTTCACTGATTCATCTTCACGGGTCTTTTTTTTCACGTTGCGGTTCGTATTCTAGCATTCAATTCGATTTTCGTCTCCTTCTTGAACGTCGTAAAATGGTGGTTGAGCACGTCTCCTTGCGTCTCGGAGATGGCCTTGCCGTGGCGTTCTGTAGGACTTTCATTGGTGACTTCTGAAGAGTGTTGGGGAGTGCTTAGCTCGCGTACGTCGCGATGAGCATCACAACCACTCGGCCACGAGTCCATTTTATCATAGTTACAAAAATACTCAATGTGCGGGCCTCCGTTTCATCATGCACAGTCACAAATCTAGACTTGAAAGTTGTTCGAAAAGGATAAAAATATACTTCTGCGATATGGCACTTGAAGATTCAGGTATTGGTTTTGCGCAGCCGGGGAGCATGAAATGTTCGCTAAGATTGTGATCACATTTGTGATTACCTATTAAAGTTTCTTCAGCTCTAAGTGTGCTGAGACGAATTTTCGTTCCACCTTTCACCCTTATGGAATGAATAGGATAGAAACACCTTTCAGTCTTTATTTCGAATGCTTCATCAAGACCTCGCTCAAATTTCAATAGAACTCTTCATTATTGTTCGAGCCAACATGTCATGTGGTGGTAATGGGCTTTCGTGTAGCCCGATACACGTTTTTTCGACGTTACAGTCTCGTTAGTCAGGCAAAAACCGTCGTCTTTCAATTTTCTTAGCCAGTCCTCTCGAGAGCCCTTCTCTCTCTATAGAGGTATCGGAGACGAACGATTTACACTGTAGGTAAAGTGAAAGTATCACCGAGCTAACAGTGCTGTACATTAGCTTTTTAATTGAATATTAGGACCTTGCTGGGAAACAATTTAATCTGATAACATGTTTTGATCCTTCTACAGGGCCTGTTACGGCACTTGTAAAGTGCTACAAACGTATTTCGGCCTTCCAGCCTCATCAGCAGCACGGTGCCTTTTCGTTCAGTCAGTTTCTCGAGGCATATCTTTATGAAGAGGTATTGACGGCGAACTTTTACACTCGATAAACGGTAAACGGATCACCGTGGCTTTCTTTCAGAGTGACTGATTTTCGATTGCATGACGTACGGCCGTTACGTGGTATATGTAACAACACTTTCCAGTCGATTTTTGAAAACCCCGCTCAAAAATAGTATAATATGATAACATATTTGAAGAGATTAGAAGGCCAAAACCGTGTCTAGAACTTTATAAGTGCCGACATATACCTCATAAAAGGCTTAAACTATGCTACCACATTGTATTATTTTTTAGCGATGTCTTAATAGTCGACTGAGAAGTTTTGTTACATATGTTTACGTAATAGTCGGTGCGCCATGCAATTGACAATCAATTACTCTGAATGAACGCCACTGTGACCCTTTCAACGCATAGCAAATGTGAATAATTCATCGTTGATTCGTCCCGGAGGAATTGACTAGATGAAAAGGTACCGTGCCGGTGATGAGGATGGAAGGCCTAAAGACGTTTCTAGCACTTTATAAGTGCCCTAACAGACCTCACAGAAGGCTCAAAATAGGTTATCAGGAACTACATAATTCAAATTTTGAGTTGTCGGCAATCAAATCAGTGAATTGCTTATTTATCGAGAACCTGGCTGTAGACTAATGAAAACTCTGAGGGTCTGGGAAAGTTAACTGTGGAAAGATGTCGTTTTGGTGAAAGCAGTAGAAATTGAAGGATTTATGTGGATTGTGAGATTCTCAAAAGAGTGAGAACTGGTAGGTTTACTGCCCTGATTGCTGCAATACTTTTGAAAATCGACGTAGTAGATTTCCACTTGGTGGTCAGATGGAGCGAGAGCTGACCAATGAGGTTGACACTACAAATATGAGATCAAAAGGAATCCAATCGACACAACTGCGGCCCCACAAGCAGCATAATACGCTTACCTAGTAGCCCATGCAAAGAAATGTTTGCAGTGGCGTTTTAGGAATATACGTGATATGAATTTTCAACCAACCACATGAATGTTGTGGGGATAACCGTGCCATACGTAGACGTGATTTTCTTCACTCCAAACTTCTTTCGTTGGCACTCCAATACGAAAGCAAACAGATATAAAACTAAGGGAACACCACCGCAAAAAAATAAAAAAAGCAATTGCGAGTGTTCCACACCTGAATTGATTTTCCAAAATTCGTAAATTACTGGTATATAACAACTTAAAGGATAAAAGGATAAAGCTCTCAGCGTTGATCAATCCCTAAGGGATGCGCCATGCATTCGACTTCAATTTTTACCTTCGTTTGAGGTGATTGAATGCATATCTAGCCTTTACAATGACTCGCGGTGGTTTCCCGCTGAACCGAGTCACTGCTGCTTATCCTCCCAGACAAGTGTGAGACCTACCTGGTACCATTTTGCCGACCTCGGAGGGATGGGATGGCTTGGTGAACCATGAGCGCGAGGTCGAACCATTGACCTCGTGTGTGCGACGCAGAGCACCTCTAACCACTGCGCCACATGCGCTCTATATAACAACTTAACTAGCAAGAAATATTTGGACAATACTGGTTTCCAAGCAAAAATTCTACATGTGATTATTAATCTAGTTTCCGCCTCAAAGTACTTGTCGCCTCATAATCACTCCAAGGTACTCCTGTAGCTGTTGTGGACGTCTACCTGACCTTGCAGCTTCCTGTGTTGGGAAGAATTTTGAGATTCTAGGATATCAGTTTAGACTAAACCGCTGTAACAACAGTATTAGGTAGACTGTCGTTCCGTGCAGTGGGAAAAAGCGAATAGAAAGTAAAAGTAGAAGCTTCCTAGTAGGGTTGAGGAGTTCAAGGAGAAATCGGTCATTGCCGCACGCTCGGACAAACACCCCACCCCCACCGACCTGGAACAACCGCAACAGAATCTACTACACTCAGCTGCGACGCGAGTAGTTCACAAGCTACACCCACTCGGCCCCCCCCATTTCCACACCTACCCGCTCCGACCGCTTAAATCTCATGGACTCGTCTACGAGTATGGCAACATAATGCCATAAACCACCCCACGCAAGACAAGATACAGTCCGAATCCACCTAGATCGTCCTACATAAATTCATGAAAGCACCTCAAGCATCGCCAGGACTTAAGATCTGCTCTTGTTCTCAATGTTATGACTTTTTACTTCGTTACCTCGAAACCACGTACAATTGTATTTGACACATAGATATGTGTAGTTGTTAAGGTTTAGGGAAACACATGGACCCCATTACTGGTACCTTCACCCCCCGGTGAACAAGGGACCGACAGCACCCATAGCGTAGAAGCGATTGAGGCCGTCCCCCCTTATACGAGCCATCATTACTCAAGGAGATGTACCATGGACCGCGTGAAGCATCCGACCTTAAACAACACATTTAAACGTGAAATACCAAGTCCGTATGCACTGACCGATGTGACGCTTCCGAGCTCGAACATGCCAGCAAGCTGGGAAACTACCGTTCTTCGACCATGACAGAGCATCCCTTCTTACGCATCTCATCTCTATCTACAGTCCCCTCTATGAGAATGACTCTCGGCAAAAACCACACTGTCTAGTTGCTGTGTTATACAAAAACATACTCCCCCGCTAACTGAACGTCCACTTACGATCGTTCCTCTATAATCCACTTCAGCGCGGCACTCGTGTGCAATCGTCCACGCGCCCACCGCTGCAAACATCGCCCCCAGCGATTCTCTTGTTCCGCACCTCGACGTTTGAACGGTCTCTGTTTATTTGTTAAGGATTTTCACCATATTTGGTGAAGTGTAAAACCTCAGGTGTTTCTCTCGGCTTTTTTTTTTTAGACCCCTGAATAGTTCGAATCAGTCCTCTATGTAAATTTCTCTACACATTTGTGATTCTCGACATGGCACCACATGCATTTTATAACCTTTATGTGTGATCTAAAATTGCCTAACTCACTTTTACCCTACCGCCACCAATCACATCGACTGTCTCTACCCCAGCGCCCATTCAAGAATCAATTTGCACCAAATACGTTAAGCCGCCCTCCTTACTTCACCCACCTTCACCTCGTGCACACCCGACGTCCCCAGCATATACATGAATGTAAATGAATGCCATCTGTCCATTGATACATTTTATTGTATATAAACAAGTGCGTAAAAAGTTATATAACAATGATTGGAAAATCGCAGACTCTCAAGATCGCACACGCGACATATCTTGCTTAGAAACACAAGACTATTGCGCGAGTCGTCATGCGCACCCCATCCGGTACCAGTAAAGTCACACACGAATAATGACCACGTGGAAAAACCCTTTGCAAAAGCAACAGCCGGGCCTCCCGTCATCCCTAGTAGAGACCTCACCCGCCCGCGACCCGAGGATAAGGCCAGCCTTCTTCATCCAAGCTCTTTGTCAGCAGTGCCCAGTCGATAAGACTGACATTAGGCAGATATATATAAGTCCTTACCTGGTTCTTGACAACCCACACGTTCACGCTGCACACCGGTACGCCCCCTTCTGAGCCAGCAAACCGAGAATAATCCCCCCGCCCGTCATGCGAAATAGCCCTTCGCTGCATTTCAAGGCTTCCTAGCAGCAGTTCAGATCAGCCAACCCCCAATGTGCATAATAGTTGATGTTTTTCCTGTATTACTTTAAGTCTTGCCAAGTTACCGTTCGTCGGTTCTAAGTCTTACAAGGAGCAGTTTTGCAAACGTCTCCTCCCCCCCTACGGATCCTGCACACGTGACAAACCAAAAGAAGGATTCACATATTCTGCACTGCTCATAGAGTTTCTCTTCTCATCTTACAAAGGACCATATATATTATTGCCCACTCCAAACCTCAGGCAAGACGAGCATCACCCGCCCCCCCCCCACTAAGTGTAAATTATGTTAAATCAGATTATCAAAATGATTTGAACATATTCTTGCGAGAATAAAGATTTCTAAATAAATAACGTAAATCGTGCTTACTCCGATGGAGCTGCGCTCAGAGATTTCATTTACCACCCGAAAGGCTTCTTTTTGTCACTTATTTAGAGAACTTTTCTTCGTCCTTGCAAAAATGCTTTACGACTCGACTTAAATGAATAGCAGCCGAAAAGCACAGATACGCGATGAAGCCGTTCAAACCACTAATATGAGCTAGATTTAGCCGAGGCGCTCACTCACAGTCAAACCGTTCTGGTGCGCCCCTCGGATCGAACAACCCGCCCCTCCCCCCGCAAACGCACCCACATCCCATATGCGGCAGGCCCAATGAATTCTCAGACACATCAACCCCTGTGCTCGGATGGACCCCAATGGATGGACTTTATTCAGATAACACGGCAAAAGACACCCTTCTATAACGTTAAATGGGCTAATTCATTAAGTGGACTCACCACATGTTGACACACACAGCGTCCCGACACAATTAGGAGCGGGGCCACGGCTTCCCAAGTAAGCACGAATACACGCCGCTAGAATCACCGTAATAAAAATCTCTCACATTTCAAACACAAATTTCAGAACAGGGCCCAGATCGCAGTAGGGCCTATTTGCCGGAAATATAGGAAAGGATGTAATGGAGCCTTGTAGATGGAAATGACACAACCAAACGCACGGTTGCCCAATGCTTCGGCTGATAATTTTCCCAAGAGAATGGTACCCTCCCCACCCACCATAGACCCAAAGCCACGATGAAATTTTCGCAGAACGGTCCACTGTTTTGTTACATTAGCTGCTAACAAACAAGCACAAGTTGCCTCTGCTGGGTACCTCTCACCGCGCAAATCCAGGGTGTTTATCGTGATCACAAGGACCAAGGAAGGAAGTATGGCAGTCCCCACTTGGCCCCCCCCCCCCCCAACACACCCCCGAGTGCATCTACTTTGCGATTATGTTTCACAAAAATCTAACTCAACAGTAAGGGACCTCGCCAGATCGCCTCTCGTTACTATGCAACTATCGATGACACATATGATGCAGACAGGCAAAGCCAGGCGGCCCTCTAATTAAGGACAGCAAAGACCTTTTTTAGTCTTTTTTTTTTTTTTTTTAGAAAAAAAATGTCGTTCACCGATTTCAAGGTCGGGAAGTTCATACAGATGCCCCCTCGTACAGGACAACGCTCAATCACAAGCCGACACTAAACTTATTTGGAACTCATTACCCACGTTGGTGGACTAGCCCTTAGGTTCTTACGTCCTTGTATGCTGGAAGAAGTGGATTACGTACGTAAGTGTAGACTTGGCTTGTGACACTCGAAAGAAACGTAAAACGCCACGTATAAGCACCCGAGCGTGCCAAGGCCTTGAGCCCAAGCAATGTTATCTTTGTCATCCACTTTCTTCATTTACAGTTCCCCCCTCCGCCGTTTAAATACCACTGCTCCATCGGCGAGAGATTCGCTTCTTGGCATGATAGCGACTTCGACATAGACGGCGCATTTATCTGGGCCTCGAAATAATTCACGATATGTATAATACTGTGCAAATGACGACAATAGAGCGAGAAACCTGATCATTGTACAGGATTTGATGTTTATCGTCTATATAATGCATGACAATTTGTAATGTCGTTATCACCATAACGTGCAAACACAAGACGAGACATTCCATGCAGACCGGCACAACAAGAGTAACATCTTCTGGAATAACTTACGTATGCTAGCGTACTTGCACAGGTAAAAGGAAATTCCAAGCGAGTCTGAATCGTTTATGATGCATGGCCCCCCAGATATGAACTTTTGTCTCCGAAATAAAGCTTAACCGTTGAACAAAGCACACCTAGAAGAAAAAATTGCAGTCAACTTGGACGTAGGTTGAAAAGATCACAACGTTGGAAAATGTCCCAAGATTGCTATCATGGCCTCATTAGACAGCCGACTACGTACTTGAAGTCACCGACCATATTAACAGTTCTGTAAAAAGAGTCCATATATGAAATAAAATGTGTTTGTTTTTCAGTCAATAACATGTGTTTTTACAGTAAAATCTTCGACATAATCAATCATGTATAGAAAACCTTCAAGACCCCAGCAAGCAAATGGAAATGCATGTTCTCCACATGAGACTGGTTTGCTAGGCGTCTGTTAAATAAGCGCCAAGGGACTAACACACCACTCGCCCCTGCTCAACAAGTCCACGGCGCATTTTTTTTTTCTAAAAAGACTTTCATGCAAAGGGCCTTTCAATGAAGTTTTGTTTTTTTTTCTTCCCGGCATCATTACAATTGCTCAACCAGCGTAGACGAATACGCTCTCACCCTACTGCCAAATAACCAAAAAACACCCACTGTGGACGTCACTCACGGAGTCGCCCTGACACTGAAATACAAAACAACGCGTTCTTAAATCGCCTCACAGCGCCTACAAACCTGTGCATAAGATATCAGTTGTAGAAAAACCACATTTAGTCGTCTAGAAATTCCTGCGACTCTTCTGAAACTCATCCAACGTGATTAGCGCTGAAAATCTACTGTCAAAGCAGGAAATAAATGAACGACCCCTCCACGGCGACGCACGGACGAAAAGCACTTTATAAGTGTGAGTAAAACGCGAAGTTTTGCGGTTACCCGTGTTTACCTTACGAGGGCCACCTACTATTTGTCTCGCCAAGTGACAAAAATATTTACTGCCTCGTTGCAGTCTTGAAAAAAATAAAGTTATGTATTCTAGTAATTGCCAGTTTTTCCATAAGCATTCCACTCGAAGTAATGCTAAAAAGCTTATTTACGTAGAACAAACTTCTGTTCCCCGCTTTGTCACCACCCAAAGACCATTGGAAACACTATCACCCTCCACCCCCCCCCCCCCCCCCTGAGTGCCACAAATAACGCCGGCCCGCCGTGCACATCAACGCCCCCCCCCCAGATGAATAAACAACGCAATTTTTTCTTAGTTGCTACAACTTGATCAGTAAGGTGATTTCAGAGACCCAAGCATACCATCAGAACCACATTTTCTTAGCTATCGAAATGAACCACTTAACGTTTAATGAAAGATTTGAGCTTGAGAAGAAAATCATGGAAAATGGAGCGCGTTTATGTGGTCCTGAAAATCCGTTAAGCTAAAAAAAACGAAGTTGCTTTCAGTAGAGAATTTATTTAATCAAGTGACGTTTCAACTTTGCCTGCTTCAGAGGCCGGTAAGACCAGGTTGCCCATAATCCAGTACACCTTCATTAATCGAACACAGAAGAATTATATCAATCTGTATTTCGACTGTATCAGAACTCAAAATCATTCTTTCCTCCGTGGATTCTCCAGGCTCTCAAAGAAGTGATGCCTTCGAAACGTCAACTGATCGAATAACTTGTATTTATAACAACCTCCGTGTTTTGGATATAACCAGTAGCAAATACGAAAATCTCCTGATTTATTC